>PVJA010043878.1:0-16495 GCA_004027025.1 Myocastor coypus | reverse complement strand
TTTTTTTTTTTTCTCTTTCTTTTTTCTATGCAACATCAATAGGGAGGTGGGTCATGCTCACACACTGTACTCTGTAGAATGATTGTGAGGACAATATGCAATATGTCAACTCTCAAAGAAAAGAAGGGGGAAAAGAAAAAAAAAAGTAATGTGGATTTAGAAAGGTTAATGTTTAATTGTTTGATCAATCTTATATACCTATATGTATTAATCTAAACTGATCTGATGATGAAAATATGTAATATAACCATTGTTAAATTTAAAGAATAAGAAAATTGAAAAAAATAATAAATAAATAAATAAGCACACACAGCCCCAAATATGCATGACCAAACTAAATCTACACGAAGGTGCATAGTAAGCAAGATTCCACAAGGTCAGCCCAAGAAGAAAATCTAAAATACAGCTAGAGAGAAAAATAAATCCACTATAAAAGAAAGCTCATCAGAACCCCAGAAGACTTCTCAACACAAACCCTCAAATGAGGAGAACCTGAAGTGGGATATTTCAAACCCTAAAATTAAACACTCTCCAACCGGGATTGATGTATCCTGCAAAGCTATCTTTCAAACTTAACAGAGAAACAAGATATTTCCATGACAAAGAATAGCTGAAGATATCCTTGACCTTAAAACTAGCTCTATAAAATACTGTGAAGGATATATTGAAGAGATAATGAAAATGACAATGAAACCCACAATTATATGAACAGTAGAAAGATGTCATAGAGCAGGGCAAATAATTAAACAGATGATAAAAAGAGAGCCCAGGGCCTTCATGATCCTCACTCAAACCAGAGCTCAGGCCCAGCATGAGTGAGATCACCTAGGGCTTGCCAGTGAGACCACCTAGGGCTTGCCAGTGAGACCACCTAGGGCTTGCCAGAGCCTCATTTGAGCCAGAGCCCAGGTCCAGCATGTGAGTGGAACTTCCTCCATCAGACAGGCCCAGTATAGAAGCCTGCAGCAGAACTCCCTGCAGAGAGGCTAGAGGCAAGACCTACCTAGCTGATCCAGGAGTAAAACATCTTGGTAGAATGGCACAGCAGGTTTGCTTTCAAGGGTTACAGCAGGAAGAAGTGGAACCCAGAAGCCAGACCCAAGCCACACCCACCTGGACCAATTTGAACTTTGTAGATCCAGACCTGCTGTTAACATAACTCTATCGAAGCTCTGTACCAAAGGCCAGAAGACAGTGCTATACAAAATGACAAAGAGAAGGAGTGAAATGCATTCTTGGGCCTCAAGCCCACCCAGAACAAATGCAGGAGACAATAGCGTAGAAGAAATTGGAAATCACACACCTGAAATGCTAGCATCCAAAGTAAAGATACAACTGCAGAAAGGTATAGAAACAGTCAGATCAGAAATAATTTCTGAAGTAAAAAAGAAATGATAACTATAATGAAAGAAGTACTAAGTGCTTCTAAAGAAGACACTGATAGAAAAATAGAGGAGAACAGAAAAATGATGGAATCCTTGAATGAGCAATCTAGGAAAGAAATAGAATGCATGAAGCAGATTCAAAGTGCTATACAGGAAATTAAAACATCAATCACAAGCTAGCAAAACCATTTGAACGAAAGTGAAATACACTTTCAGACCTTGAAGACACCACTGCGGCTCTTAAAAGCAACAGAGGGCTAGCCAAATAGATCACTGGATTGAAGCACCTGGAAGCAGGCACAGGGACCTGGGGTTTGATCCCCAGGCCTACTGTGTCAGCCCTGCCCCCAGGGCACGCTGAACAGCAATTGAGTCTGGGCATGGTGGTGGGCACCTATAATCTCAGCTCTTGAGAAGCTGTAAACAAGCAGATCACTACGAGTCCAATCTAAGTGTGAGACCCTGAACACACTGTAGACTCTTCCCTAAAATACAAAATAAATAAATAAATAAATAAATAAATAAATAAAAATACAATGAAAAAACTATGATGCAGGAAAAAATAATTCAACATCTGCAAGATGGTGCAGAGATGAAAAACATAAGACTAATAGGCATCAATGAGAAAGAATGAGTCAATACAAATGATATAAAAAGAATATAGACAGAAGTAATAGCAGAAAACTTCCCAAATATGAGGAAACAATCTGATATTCAGGTAACTGAGCCATATAGAGCTCCTATAACATCAACCCAATTACAACTACACCCACACAGATAATAATCAAGATCCCAGAAATTCAGCACAGGAATAGTATATCAAAAGCAGCTACAAAAAGAAACAGATCACATTTAAAGGAAAATGCATCAGAACAATGCCAGATTTCTCTTTACAAACCATCAAGTGAAGAAGAACATGGAACAAAGTACGTTACTACCAATCTTGGAAGAAAACAAATTCCAACCCAGGCTGATACAACCTGCAAAACTCTCTTTCAAATATAATGGAGAAGTGAAATACTTCCGGGACAAAGAACAACTGAAGAATTTCATGAAGACAAAGCCAACCCTACACAGACTACTAAAAGATATTTTAGAGAGGAGACAAAATAACCACAACTCCATGAATGAGAATGGAAAGAACCCACCAAATAGGGCAAACAATTAAACACAGGAGAAAAAAGGTATACAACAGCAGTCTTTCAATTGTTCTTTTGTATACGGCAGCAAAATATTTCCATCAGCATACTCTACAAACGGACTTCTCCTGCACCCTATGGGTCATTCTGTCTGGGTCTACAGGGTGGATATCAAGGAAATAGCAGTAGCTCAGTCCCACAAGTGACACCTTGCTACCAATAAGTGTGATGGACATTTTTAGTGTCCATGACATGCTAGAACTTCATGCAATATCCTATCCCCAAACTGTTAGAAGTGTTGGTGATATATTTGCCATTCCAGTGTTTATGTTATGTTTTTTTAGTAATTCTTTACTATTATGAAAACTTTTTCTTAGTTGATATTTTTGCATACATTAACCTATTCAAATACTATGTGAGTACTCTGAATTGATCACTGATTTGTACATATGATACACAACATTCTGGCCTTTTCATTGGATTCATGATTTAATTTTAATTTTGGAATATTGTTTGGAAATATTTAATTTTAAATTAATTAATATTTAATCAATTTTCTGAATATATTTAATTTTAATTTTGGCTTTAAGATTTATACTATCTTTGACTTATAATCTTATATAAGACATTATATGATATTTTCTCCCAGCACTAGAAATTTTTAAAAGTAAAAATAAATAAATAAAATAAGATAAAAAGACAACCAACAATGGGTAATAACATGTCAAAGATAAGCCAGTACTTATCATAGAAGCTATAACTATCAATGTAAACGGTTTCAATTTAGCAATTAAAAGAAACAGACTGACAGAATTGATCAAAAAACAAGCAACAATATGATGCTTTCAAGAAACACATTTAACTTAAAAAGAAATTCATAGACTAAAAATCAAATGGTGGAGGGGCTAGGGAGATAACTCCATGGCATAAGTGCCTGCCTGGCAAGTGCAAGGTCATGAGTTTGAACCCTGGTCCCACCAAAAAATAAAAAAAAATTAAACAGTGGAAAACAATCCCATATGCCATGAAAACCCAGGAAGAAACAGAGGTAGTCATTCTATTTGTATACAATATACACTTTAAGTCAACAGTGATCAAAAGACATAAGAAAGTTCACTACATACTTGTCAAGGGCAAACTACAAGAATATACATATATATCAGCAGTGTAGCAACTACATAAAACAAATATTAATAGGCATAAAAATAAAATAAGGGGTTGGAGAGGTAGCGCAGTAGAATAAGTGCTTGTCTGGCAAAAAAAGAGAAAAATCCAATAAGTTTTAACACAGTTGTAGTGGGGTCCTTTATACCCCATTCTCACAAATAGATCAACTAGACAAAAACGTCAACAGAGATATCATAATTAAGTCTGTGAACACATGGAGTTGATAGATGTCTGCATAGTGTAGTACTCCAAAACATCAGATACAGATTTTTCTCAGCTGCACAGGCAGTGTTCTCCAAACATACCACACATTAGCCCACAAAAATCTGTTTAAATAAATGTAGAGGAATTAAAATAATCCCATGCATACTATCTTCCCATAATGCAATGGAATTGGAAATTAACAACAAAAAAAGCATAAAAACTACATAAACACATAGAAATTAAGAAACACCCTTCTAAACAACCAATGGGTGCTAAAGAAAATTAAAGATGAAATTAAAGATTATGCACAATTAAACAAGAATGCCAATACAACATACTGAAACTTATAGGATGCAATGAAAGCAATCCTATGAGGGATATTTATAGTGATGGACTCACACATCAGAAGAGCAGAATGAGTTCAAATAAACAACCTAATGTTGAACCTCAAACTTCTACAAAAAAGAAGAAACTCAGGGTTTATACAAGGGAGGAAATTGTTATTTTTTTAAGTGTGGAAATTATAAAGATCAGAGCAGAAATTAATGCAACAAAGACTAAGAAAACAACACAAAGAATCAAGAAATCAAAAGTTAATTCTTTGAAAGAATAAATAAAATTGATAAGCTTCTAGCAACCTCATTGAAAAGAGGAAAGAAAAAGCACAGATTTAAGCAATTAGGAATGAAAAAGGGAAAATCACAATGAATTAGTCTAGTTATAGATTTGGTTTTAATAAAAAGGTAGAATCTAAGAAAGATCTTTCTTTTTCTTTCTTTCTTTCTTTTCTTTTTTTTTTTTTTTTCTGTACTGGGGCTTGAACTCAGGACCCTGCGCTTGCCAGGCAAGTGCTTACTCTAGAAGGATCTTACTACACAGATCGGACTTGTAGTGAGCCTCCTGTTTTCAGTCTCTCAAGTGCTGGGTTACAGGCATGTGCCACCATGCCCAGTTTCCATCACTGTCTCAGTGCTCCCTGGTGCTCCCTGTGTGTCAGCACAGCCTATCAGGGATTGAACCCCAGTCCTTGCATGTGCCTAAGCAGGCACTTTAATCTGCTGTACTGTCTGGATGGCCCTAGAAACTTTGAAGATGCATGTGTAGACAGAGACTTCATAAACAAAACCCAAATGAGAAATAGTACAAAGAATCAACAAATGAGATCTCACCTTATTAAAACAGCTTCTTTGCACAACCAAGGAAAGCACCAACAGAGTGAAAAGACAATCCAGGGAGCGGGAAAAAAACTTAGCCACTCATCTTCAGGCAAAGGACTTATATCCAGAACATATAAAGAATTTTTAAAAAGCAGGTCCCCAAAATTCAAAGATGCAATCCAAAAATGGACAGCTGAGATAAATATACACTTCTCAGATGAAGAAATACAATTGGCAAATAAATATATGAGTTCAACATCACTGGTCATTCAAGAGATTCAAATTAAAACAAAACTGAGATTACATCTTATTGCAAAAAGACTAGCTCTCATCCAGAAATCAATAAATAAAAAATACTGACAAGCTGTGGGGGAAAGGAACCCTTTACCACTGTTTGTGGGAATGTAGACTGGTACAACCACTATAGAAATCAGTGTGGAAATTACTCAAAACAGCAAGACTAGAGATTCTATTGACCCAGCTATTCCCCTTCTGGGTGTCTTTCCAGAAGTATTAAAAACACTTTACTACAGCCACATATGTTTATCCATGTTTACAACGGCACAATTTGTAATAACTGTATCTTGGAAATCACCCAAATGCCCATCAACTGAGGAATAGATAAAAAAAGGTGTGTATGCTTTATGTAACATAGTACTTGCACAGCCATGAAAAGGCTAAACTAGAGACATTTATAGATAAATGGATATAACTAGAGTATATTCACAAGTCAAATAAATCAGATCTATGTGCGCAAACATCATTTTGTCTCACTTGTGGGGGACACTGAATGAGTAAATAAAATGCAAACTGTAAAATAAATATCGGGGCTAGGAAACAAAACTGCCCAAAGAAAAACTGTGATGGGAGAATGAAGAAAAAAAAGAATGGAAAAGGATAAACATATAAGAGTTAAGATGCTATTAGTAGGGCTGGCCAAATAGCTTATCAGACTAAAGTGCCAGCTTAGG
Source organism: Myocastor coypus (assembly GCA_004027025.1). Classification (NCBI taxonomy): domain Eukaryota; kingdom Metazoa; phylum Chordata; class Mammalia; order Rodentia; family Myocastoridae; genus Myocastor; species Myocastor coypus. The sequence goes on along the minus strand of PVJA010043878.1, from coordinate 10,472 downwards.
CAGGCACAGGAACCAAGGTTTAATCTCTGGCATGCTGTGTTGGCCCCATGCCAGAGTGTGCTGAAACGGTGGCTGAGACTGGGCATGGTGGTGCATGCCTGTAATCCCAGCACTTGGGAGGCTGAAAACAGGAGGATCACTACAAGTATGATCTGTGCAGTAACACCCTGTAGTTCCTGCACTAAAGCATACATTTTAAAAAAGACACTATTAGTATCTCTTAGTTCACTGAAAAGAAAGGTTTGTGCTAATATTATTTGGACACTATTTCATGCCTATATCCTATACTCTGAACAACTGTTATGCATCTAACAGTAAGTAATGTATTAATCATTACTTTCTTTCTATCTTGTTTTGAAACTCTGTTATGTTGTTATTATTTGTTTATTTATTTGTGGTACTGGAATCAAACTCAAGACCTTGTTCTTGACAAGCAGGCACTTATACCACTGAGCTATATCACTAGCCCTATATTGTTTAAGACAAGGTCTGGGCTGGGCTTGAACTCCCCAGTCCTTCATTTTTTAAATTAATTAATTAATTTATTTATTTATTTTCCTCATGGTACCAGGGATTGAACTCAGGACTTTGCTTTTGTCAGGCAGGCGCTTATGCTGATATGCTATATTCCTGGCCCCGTAGCCCTATATTGTTATTATTAATTTTTTCTCTTTAAGGGCTAGAAGATAGCTGAGCAGTCTAAAGCACCTGTTTAGGCAAGCTTGGTCAGGCTCAGGGAACCATAGTTCTATCCCTAGCACTCTGCTACACCAGCCCTGCCCTCAGAGTGGGCGGAGCTCGCAAAAAGAAAAAAAAAAGTTTTCTTTTTAAAATAGAAAAGGAATTCTGTTTTAAGCAAAAGTAAGCATATCTCTTTCCTGCAGAATTTATCAGGGCCACTAATATCTTCACATGGTTTACAAATCTCAAAACATGATATGTGTCTTACAGGATTAGAATTCCATGGAGTATAACATGGGAAATGCTGTCTTTCCTTATTACTCAGGCTGATTTTATAGTCCTGTAATTCAGCATTGTTCTGTGAACCCAAATACCAGGCTGAAACATGGGTTTTTCCACACCCATAACAAACATGATAAAAAATTTATGCAAAAATGTAGATTGACACATGACTTGATTTCTTGAAAAAGCCCGGCTCCTGCAAGGGGTTGGGGACAAGTCTACCCTGAGGGTCACTGACTTATTCTGGTGTCAGCATCAGCAGCTGGCACAGAGGCCTTTCTCTCAGACTATTGGTGAAGTAGCAGTGCTCTAATTAACTAGTTATGGGTTTGGGTTTAATAAAAAGGCAGAATCTAAGAAGGATCTTTTTTTTTTTTTTTTTTTTTTTTTTCTGTACTGGGGATTAAACTCAGCACCCTGCGCGCTTGCCAGGCAAGTGCTTATTTTAGAAGGATCTTAATTCTTTACACTTGGCAACATCTGGAAGGTTTCAGGCTTAGAAAACGCCTGCCCCTCTAAGATTCTAGGGCTGACCCTGAAGTGAAGGGACATGCTGGTGGGCAGTGTCCATGCCTAGCTAAAGTTGGTATCATGCCAACTGGCTCCAGCCCTGAGCAATCCACTGCAGAAGAGAGGAGGAACACTACAGCATACAAAGCAAAGCCTCCCTAAGCTCTTCTCTGTACAAAAGCTGAGCTAACTAAAGTGTTGGACGGGCAGACAAAGTAATTTCCCCCTCTGCCTGTGGAAAGATGGGGAAAATTCTAAACAACGACCTTCCATTTACGGTTTCCACTGGAAACAAATGACACAATACCATGGGTAAAATTAAGGCAAGTTTAATAATAGGGTTATTTACAAAGATGTACTGGGCTAAAAAGAAAACAGAAAAAAACAAACAGCAAGGAGTGGCGATAGCAAACCAGGCAGAGCTGTTCTTACCCTGAGGTCTGGAAAGGGAATGCTCTCAGACCTGGTGTGCTGAGCGAGAGGACAGGCCACAGGGACTCAGCGGCCTGCAGGAGCCAGTAGGGAGGAAGGGGAAGGGCTCAGTGCCTGCCTCAGTGTCCTCTCTTCCTCTGATCTCTACTGCCTCATTTCAAGGGGAAGGAGCTATTTGGAATGGCCTATATGGGACCATAATTGGAGCAGGGTAGACCGAATCTGGAGGCACAAATGAAAATTCGCCATCAGAGCTCACGCAGGTGCTTCCTGCTTGTTCTGCTGGGAGGTTTCTGCGGGCCTAGGCACCTACTCTGACCCCTTGGTGGCAGGCTGGTAAAAGTGCTGGGGACTGAATTCTCTTTCTCCTCTTTCCTTCATCACCTTTGGAGCCAAGACTCTGAGGAACAGGAGCTACACCAGGACCCAGAATGCCCTTGCAGAATTGGCTCCAAATGCCTACACCGCCAGCTTGCTTAATAAGGAACATTTTATCAGTTCCCTTCCTGTCTCATCTCCCTACTGCCTCCCCAAAGTTCCTGGTATTAACTTCAAAATAAATCATTTGCACTTGAGTTTTATCTAGTCTGGCTTTGGAACACAGCATTCTTTGCTGAATAGCTTAGTACTTTGTTATGTCTGCAAAAGAAGCACCGGAGAATGGTGGGAAATCACAGCTTTTGCATCCGGGTGGCCTAGGCCATAAATCTTCATCCTGCTACAGGCTGATCTATGATCCTGGGTAGATTCACAGAAGGAGAAAACTTGACCTTTACCATTATGTGATACCGATTTGTCTTTCCAAATTCCAGGCTCTCTGTTTAAGGTAGCTTTCTTTCTCTAGAACATCTTTCCTCATCATTTTTGCCTATGGAAACTGACATTTGTCTCTAAGTGCACCTGAGCTATGATGTCATCCCTGACTATGGCAGAAACGAATGAGACATTTTGCTCTTCAATTCCTGTAGTGTATCTGCCATAATCGTAAGCTGCCTACTTTCAAGAATTTGTCTCCAGTTTCTTTTTCTTGCTCATTGTGAATCGACAGTGGGTACATGGTCAGCCCTTAACGCTTTCACTGATTGGGGCCGGCCAGATAGCTCAGGGGACTAAAGTGCCTGCTTAGGCAGATGCAGGGCCCAGGGATTCCATCCCTTGTGTTTCTTGCAGGCCCAGCCCCCGGGGCACGCTGAGAGGGTGACTGAGACTGGGCATGGTGACACCTGCCTGTAATCCCAGCGCTTGGGAGGCTGAACACAGAAGAATCACTATGAGTCCAATCTGTGTAGTGAGACCCTGTAGACCCTGTACTAAATACATAAAAAAGGCAAAAATAAAAAGCTTTCACTGATAACAAATGCCCCACCACTGGGGCAAGGCATTTTGTTTACTGAGCACATGACAAGATTTTCCTTAGCCTTCAGGTTGGTAGAGATGGGATGACCAGCTCACAAGCTGGAAGAAAAATATGCAAGATCTGGTTGCATTGATGATTATACCTCAACAACTGTGTTCTGTTCCTGTTGTAAGCGATCTAACTTTTACAGTTAAAAAAAGAATAATAAAACAAGGGACTGACCTTTCCTTTCCCAGGATCTTGGGGTCTAGGACAGCGCCGAGTCCGCCTCAGGGCGACTCCTGCCAATGAACTGTCCCCTCTGAGACAAGGCCTGCTCTGTGTCCTTCCTCGTGGGACCCTCCTGAGAGGTGAATGTCCTCAATGCTTTATTCATGGCCCCTTGGTGCCTCTTTGAGGAGGCTTCTGAGAGGAACAAGGGCTGCTCAGGGCTACCGCAGCTACTGCTGCCCAGGGCTGTTGGGAAAGTTTCCCAGGGACCACCCAGCCCCCTGCATCTGACTACCCCCTTTAAGCCATCTGCCCACGGCTGTGGTATAGAGGCGGGGACAAAACACAATGCAAGAACACTCGCACCTTCTTGGAACTTTCATTTTTCTTGTTTAACATTTATTATTCTATGGATATTGGGCCTATACTTGGTAATAGTCCGATAATATGCAAGTTACCAAAAACCTGGAAGGGTCCATGGTAGCTCCTGGAGGCACTCGCAGGCAGCAAATGCGACTCCTTGGACAGTTGTCTTTGGACCTCTCACTCAGATATATGTCTACTTCTCATGGCATGCTCACCTATATCTACGCCTCATCCTACAGCATGGCAAAAGCTAACAAACTCAAGGTTTAGCTTTTATCCCACGGTATCCCCTCCTCCCCACAAGCGCACTTCCTACCCCTGTATTTCTGCAATACGCTTATGTTATGATGTAGACTAGGTTAGTAACCAGTGCTTCATGGTTAAGCCTGTACACACACGTGGTAAGCAAGCACTCTACCACTGGGTGACACTCTCAGGCCCCTCGCTTTTATTTTGCAGCACTGGGATTGAATCTAGGGCTCCCACATGCAGGGTAAGCACTTTGCCATGGAGCTATACTCACAACTTTTAAAATTTTGCGTTGAGGCAGAGTCTTGCCAAGTAGCAGAAGCTAGTCCCAAACTTGTGATCAAATACCTGGGATTACAGCCAGGTGCTGCTGCACCTCACAACCAAAAGCCCTTCAGAGCTTTGCTCTAGGGCGAGGCGCTCTATATGGGATGGCAAACAAACCTAACCTTTACTGCACAGGGAAATGTTTAGTTTCTAAACATCCTTAAAAGATATCCTAGAAGTGCTGGACGTGGTGGTGCACATCTATAATCCCAGCACTCGGTAGGCTGACACAGGCTGGCCTAGGCAACAAAGTTCGTTGAAGAACAACCTGAACTGCACAGTGAAACCCTGGCTCAAAACAAGAAGAAGAAGAAGGAAGAGGAGGAGGAAGAGGAGAAGAAGAAGAGGAAGGAGAGATAGTAAAATAAAAAGACATCCTATAAAAGCACTCAATGTTCACGCTTGAAAAGCATGCAGGGACCTAGAGAGAATCATCTCTCAAAACAAAATTATTTAAAATCTTTCACAGTAAATACTTTTCATACTGGACCCTGGCTTCTGATAACACTGAAGTGCTGCCTTAGGGCTGGAAGTTTGGCTACCAGGTTTTAAAAGCCAAGTAAAGGAAGGTAGGCCATGGAGGAAAATATAATAATGTACACGTAGGATTCGAGCTTTAGCCCAAACCCTTTCTTTCTTTCTTTTTTTCTTTTTCTTTCTTTCTTTCTTTCTTATCTATTTATTTATATTTTAGGGAAGGGTTTACAAGGTGTTCAGGGTCTTACTACTAGATCGGACTTGTAATGATCCTCCTGTTTACAGCCTCCCAAGAGCTGGGATTACAGGCATGCACCACTGTGCCTAGTCTCAATTGCCATCTCAGCATGACCCAGGGGAAGGGCCAGCACGCCAGTCCTGGGGTTCAAACCCCTCACCCCTGAGCCTGCTTGCAGGCACTTTAATCCACTGAGCTATTTGGCCAGCCTTTAAACCTCTATTTTTTAGTGTTGTTATTTTGCTTTCAACTATGCCTGGTTGATTAGGGAGCCTCTATTTTGTGCTCTAGAAATGGCGGTTTGGGACAGTAGTCACTAGCTACACAAGGTACTGAGCACTTAAAATGATGCCTGCCCTAGCAGAGATGAACCATAAATGTAAAAAAAAATTTCAAAGAGTTAACATAAAAATTAAAATATTTCAATAATAATTTCTATTGGTTATTAAAATGATATTGTTTTGAATACATTGGGCTAAAATACATTATTAGAGCTCTAGCTTTTCTTCTTCCTTTAAAAACATGTAGCTACTAGAGAATTCTGAGGATCATGAGGGGCACTGTCAGTCCTTCCTTACGATACCTCATCCCATTGCTCTCCTAAGCAAAAACAGTCATTTTTCAGGGCACTCTAGTTTTCCCATAACTGTCCAATAATTCTACCTTCCATTATATACTTTTTCTCTTTGGCCATCCCTAGGGAAATTTATTTGCTTTTAGGGGCGTATGTAATTAGATTCAACTCACCCAAATAATCCAGAATAATCTCACTACCTCAAGGTCTATAACCTTGAACACATGTGTCCATTTCCCAGACAAAATGACGTAGACACCTGTTCCAGGGATTTGGGCAACTTTGGGGGCCCCTGTTCTGCTTAGCACTCCATACTACCATTGCTTTCATCTTATGAATGATGAACTTGAGGCAGAGGCAAGGTAAGGATTGTGTTAAAAGTCACCTATCTAAGTGTTCCAGCTGAGCTGGGAGCCTATGCTGGACAACCAGAACCTGTAATAGCCAGTGCTTTGAGGGAGGTAAGAACCAAACAGGAAGGGGGGGGGATAGTGAAAGTGCCAGAGGCATAAGCCACTCTCTGGCAGAGCCATAAGTACTGAGCAGCATTCTTGTGGAACGCTTATCTCCACTATTCTGACAGGCTTAGATAATACAGATGGAAGACATATCCTTCTGTTGCTGCTAAGTGTCCATTCATCATGCAAAAGCACACAAGCTCCAGGAGCACGGGTCAACCGAGGCTCTGTCGGAAATTTATAAAAATTGCTGGCTCCCAGTGAGCTGGGGGAAAGAGGAATATATCTTTCTTGCTTTTTTTCAGGATCAACCAATCTGATGAAGTCTTTGTTTCTGTAGTGGATTTTCTAGCTGGTGGTCAACTTGTTAGGCCCAGCTGGCTCTGGGTGTGCGAAGCCCACCTGGGGATTGTCGCCAGCAGCAGGAGAGGCAGAGCTGGAGAGGCAGAGCTGGGAGGCTGCTGGGAAGCTGTTCAGAGAAGCTGTGGGAGCTCCAGGAGCTTCTGGTTCTCTCAGGCCATTCTGCCAGAGGACCTTGTCACGCTGGCTTTTCTGGTGAACTTAGCTGTTCGTGCTGGAGGAGGAGCTGGGGACCTCATTATCACTGAGACTGGCTGCAGTTCCTTTTTGGGGAGCTTTGGTCCTCATTTTGATCACCAGTTCCCAGCTCCAGTGCAGAGACTCAGCCCGCTGGCACAGACCCTTCATGCAACTGGCAAAGACTTCCTAGCTTCCACCTCTGACCTTGGGGCCTGCCCAGCACAGATCCATGAAGTGGGCCTGCCTGAGACCTTGTTGTGGGCTCCAGGCCTCCAGCTGGACTCGTAGAAGGCATTGTTATGAGCTCTATGTTTTCAGCTGGACTCATGCAGACCATAAGGCTCTGGGCCCTCAGCTGGATTCTTTGGTCTGTAGTGTGTGGGCAGATTTCCTGCACTCTGTATATGATTCAGATTTGAGTGATTATAAAACAATCTTATGAAATGCAACCTGTACTGTATGGTTACTCTTGCAAAAACCCAAAACCATGACAGTTTTCAACCTCAAAAAAAGGTAAGGCGGGATGTTCCGGGTGACGTAGAGAGAACTCTAAGCTGGGAACGCAGATGTGTAACTTCTCAGACCACCACTGAGCAGGGCAGCACCTTGTACCTGTACGAAGGGCCTCCCCTATACCTGCTGGAAGCCCATTTTTGCATTTGGAAATGAATATAAATTTACACACCTAAAAGCCTTGTATTATGAACATTTTCCATCATACATCATGATAGAAAGAATAGTTTGGTAAACATATACTACCTATATTTAACAGTTAACATTTTTTTAAAATTTGCCTTTCAACATGCAGATATAAAAATGCCAAAGTGCACACCAAATATGTTTACCTTTTGTCATTATGCCTCAATAAACATGAAAAAACTAATTATATGGGATGGCTAGAAATTGTAAACTATATAATTTGCTCTCTATCTTTCTGCTGTTACTAACTCGGAGTCTGACAGAATTCAGAGCCCAGGAGCATGGCAAAAGTTTCTATGCCTGCCTCCTAAACTTTAGCCGCTGGTCTCACAGCATCTTTTGTGATGAATGTAGGTGTGGCAGGCAGCTTCGCCATGCTCTGGTGACCTCAGCTCCTGCTGTCCTCCCCACACTGTCCCACGCCAGTCCCGTGTGCCCAACAGAAGGGACATGTTCCTTCTGAGATTAGCTTATGAGACTGGCTTCCTGGCTTCTGTTTCGGATGCTAGTTTCTTTTTTCTGTCACTCACTCAAAGAAGCCAGCCGCCATGTCTTGACACGTGATGAGGAACGTGGGCGTCTAGCCCAAAGCCTGCGATGAACTCAGACCTGCCGGGAGCCACTGGCGTGAGCTTGGAAGTTGGTCCTCAGCCCCCTCCCCCCCCAGGACGACAGGCCTGACCCACAGCTCAACTGTAGGCCCAGGGGAGACCCAGAGGAGACCCTGCCAAGCCCCTGCTGGGTTCCCACCCCTCAGAAACTCCGTGTATTAGGCTTTCCATGGGTTAGGTGGCTACATTGTGCTATGCAGCAGCGGGTAACTAACCAGCATGCAGCCTCACCAGCAGCGTTAGCTGTGACTGAGATTTTGTTACCAGTTGAAAGCACAGGTATTTTTATATCACGTTACAATTGTTGCAGCGTCAATATATTTTTTATGTGCCTCATTACTTTGAAATTAGAGAATTTGTTTTTCATGCATTAATAAAGACTATCATTTTATCACAGTTTTTAATATAAATTATGATTTCTTTGTAATTATATGCATCTATAGTATTGAGATGTTTTGCATTTAAAAACATTCTTCTGAGAAAGGGTTTATAAGATTCATCAAAAAAAAGATGAAAACCCCAATTTGCAAGTCCTAGTTTCTTCATACTGATGTGCAAGGACCACACACGCTTCCTGAGGTACAGGTAAAGTCTGCACAGATGAAGACAGCAGGAGTTTTCAATTTCTGGGTCCCTGATGCCTCTGCGTGAACCTGGAGGGCTGGGCCCAGGGAGGGCAGAGCAGCACCCCCGCCTTTAGCCTGCAACTTATGTCCGCCGCCATCAGAACTGCCCTTCCCACTGTCTGCCAACGACGAGGCGCTCATGGGCAGAGGAATGCAGGCCATGTGCTGGCACAGAGAGAGTAGGTACAGAGGCACAGGGCCTCAGACTCCTCCCCAGTGCCACCATGGGAGCAGGCAATGTGGAACTCAAGTTTGGCGTTTCTGACCCAGAGCAAGGAAGAGCACCGCCTCTACTCTGGACGCTGCTCAGGTAGCTGAGGTAGCTGGGTTCCCAGGCAATGAGTGCCAGGGCAACTGCCCAGCCTTTGGGGACCTAGATCTCCATTTCCTATTGTTCTTTCTTCTTTCTTGGTACCAGGGATCAGATGAAGGACCTTGTACTTGCCAGGCAGGCGCTTATGCCGCTGAGCTGTGCCCGCAGCCTCTTCTGTTTCCATGATGAGTTTATGACCTGGGTATAAGAGGTTCTAGGGGAAAGCTAGAAAATGTTGTCTGCCTTCCAGGCTCATTTCCATTTTACAGAAGGGGACATGGAGGTCAGGAAAGGTGAAGTGTCTTCTCAGGGACACAAACCCTTTCTCACCACAAGCCAGGAAAGCAAGCATACCCTGACAAACTGTCCCAGTCGTGTTACTCTCCTGAAGCATGGCAGGTTGAAGGTTTGAGTACCCCCGGTCTGATTTTTTCCAATCCCATCAAACCTTACTACACTTTCAAATTAAAAAAAATGAAAAAAACACAGTGGCCTGGATGACTTTCTTCATTTCAGTTTTCTTTTCCATCAAATCAAATGGTAATTTGTCTCTTCTCTCTTCCTTTCTCCACTCCAAACTCTGAAAAAAATCATTCATGTTTTGGCACGCCCCCATGCCACAATAGTGAGTTTTGTCATATATTTGATAATCCTAAGGTGCCATTACTTTAGCTTTGAAAGGAACTGTGTTCCAGCTGCCCATAACAGTGCTCCCCCCCAGGGGGGGTAATGAAGAGTTAAAAGTGAGGAGGACCTTCTGTGACCCTGGATGACAGGAGAGGCAAGAAGGAAGGTGCCCCCATGCACCGAGGCCAGGGCTGAGACTACAGCTGTCAGCAGAAACAGAGCTGTCAGCCTTAGCCCTGCATTGGCCCTGCCTATGGCAATGCCGTCAGTAGGTGTTCAAAGAAGATTTGTGGGCTTGGTAATTGACAGGGGATGAAATCATGCTATAATCTGACCCCTGAGGGTGGCTGTCCCAGCTTCCCTTCTGCTCAGTCAGACCTGAGGTCTATCTGATCCAAGCTGGAGCAAGTTCCCCAGCATGCCTTTATGGCTTCAGTGGTGACCATACAAGAGCCCAGGTGAGGTTCCGCGTTGTCTACAGGCCTTGGCCCTCTGCACCTCTCTGGTCAGCTCACAGGTTCTGACTGGTGGACACCTGTCAGGAGCAGACAGCCAAATCAACACCTGTGCCTTCCTGATCCCAGAGCTAAAGGAGCTGGTTTTTTCCCGTCTCTACTACCAACAGTAGAAATAAGGTCTTAGTCTTGTTTTGAATGGGGGTGCACAGAATGGCAGTTCATTCTCACTGAAAAAGCAGAAGTTCCCAGTGCTAGGGGCCCTAGAAAAGGATACTTCCTTTCTTCTTCCAGCTTCAGGTGGCTCTAGGCATTCATCCATTAGCGTGTGGCTGGAGGTTCTACCCTCTTCCTCTGGAGCTACTGTCCTTCTCTGTCTCGTGTCTGTCTCTCTGTCTGTCTATCTCTTTCTTGTTCTTGTTCTTGTTCTTCTTCTTGTT
>PVJA010043877.1:0-16505 GCA_004027025.1 Myocastor coypus | reverse complement strand
AGCCTCACTGGACTCAAGCTACCGAGTCCTATGCTTCCTGGCATGCTGCCCATTCTGTGGGGCGCTGTGCCGCCCACCACGGCCCCCACTGCTGGGCACCCCTGACCCTCGCCTCCCACACTGGGACCTTCTACTTCCCGGGCACAGGTTCGTCAGCCAGGTCTTTAGGCTTCCCAGGACGGCACCTTACTACACTACCACCGAGCCAGACGAGGAAGGAAGGGGTCCATGAGTGGAGACTGTAAGGGCCAGGGCAAGAACCCAGGAGAGCGACCGCGCAGCCCCACAGGAGTGCCCGGTACCTGCGGCTTCTCTTTCCTGGTCCTTGTCCTCCTCGTCCCCTTCCAGCGGCGGCATATCCTGGTCTTCTGTGTCGAGGGCGGGTTGGATCTCCTCTTGGTCACCTTGTCCCCCAGTGTTTCTGGGAAGCATCTGGAAGGCCAGCTGGCCCATGCCCCCCGCCGACATAATGAGCCCTTCCGTCTCCCCCAACTCATCTACGAGGGGTCTGACTTTTTCATCAGCTGCACTCTGTCTGCCTGGGGCCTGGCCTTGCTCTCTGGTGTCAGACATGGCTGAAAGAAACCACAGTAACAGCACAACGGGAGCAGAGACCCGCTGGTGCTTTGGACGTCAACGGCTATGTCAACGGCTATGCCGTCACTCGTGAAAATGGCGCCGCCTGCCGTTCTGAGGCTGCGTGCCGCGGGGCCTGCTGGGAAGTCTGAGGGCTCAGAGGCCAGCGGTTGCCAGGGGAATCTGAGAGCATTGAAATGGAGACCTGGCCACAGCCAGGACAACTGTACTCTGACTTTGCCCTCAGCCTCTGGAAAGGAAGGAAAGGTTTCCATGGGTGGGTGATGGGAGAGGACCCTGGAAGGGTCAGTAGGGCCTTTCTCTAAACTGGGCAGCTGCTTTGGAGAGCTGAAAGGTTCCTGTTGTGTTTGCAGTACAGAGTGAGGGTGAATCGTAGGGCTGCATGTGCTTACCAGGAGATGATGTTCTTGTGACTGCCCTGCCCCGTGTCACTTTGAAACTCCAAGCAGAGTCCTTTTTTATGTGGCATGTCTTCATCAGCATGAGCCACCATGCTTACGTGTGGCTATCCCTGCTGCAACTCTGATGGGAAAAGGGGAATAGTGACAAGTCGGACCCTGTATCCCCATCGACAGGCAGGTGTCTGTAGCCAGTGCAGTCATAGAGCAGGCTTTTGCTAGGCGCTGAGTCCCAAGGAAGTTAAGAGGCCAGCGGTGAGCAATCACACAAGGGTGGAAGGAGCTGGCTTGCAAGTGCTGCCAAGTGTTAGCATGAGGTTAAGTGAGCACCTAGTGGAGCAGGAGCCACGCTGCAGAGGCGTCACAGTGCGTGACACCACCCTTCCTTCTGTCCCGGGGCTGTCAAGCCTGGAGGCCCACTGCCCTGGGATGTGTGCCTCCTTCTTGGGCACTCAGTGAGGTGTAGTCCTTGTTTCTAGTGGAGGCATCCTGAGTGCCATGAGATTTAAGAAAACAACTCCTTGTGGCCTCATGTTGGATAAGATCCGAGCACTTGGGAGACTCAGGACACAGACAGGAGCCCAGCCTGACTGATGTAGCAGACATCGATCTCAAAATGTAAATTTTCATTTTCTCCAAAGCAGTGGGGAGGGACATGAGTGTGAAGATCTTAGTGCACACCTCCGTCCTGGAAAAAGGAAAACTGGGTAAGTGGCAAATGCTTGACCTCTCTTGACTGGACACTAAAGCAGGACTGCAAGTTTGAAGCCAGTCTGGCTACTATTCCCAGAGCTGTCTCAAAACTGAAAAACCGTGTTTTCAAAGGGAGGAGGAATGCCCGTGAGGTGGGCTTCAGCCCAGGAGAGAAGGGGAGGAGAAATCCTTATTAGATAAGCCCAGCAGCATCTCAGGGTCTGCAGCACAGACCTCAGCATCTTCCAGGCCCCAGAGTCACAGTGGCACCTTTTAAACCTGATGCAGGGGCAGGAGCTGGAGTGGGCAATGGAATGGGGGAGGGAATGAAGAAGCCAGGGCATGTCCCTGCCCAGTGAGTGGGTAGACCCAGGAAAGCCCACTGGCCTCAGAGGAAAGGTGTTCCTGTGTGGAGCAGCCAAGTTCTGAGACAGAAGGAGAGAGTGGGGTACACTATAAGCCCCACCGTGGAGCTCAGGGATTGGGTTCCCTTTCCTAAACCAAGATGGGGCTGGCTAAGGAAGCCGCTGCCACAGGCTGTGTTCATACGGAGTTTCTGGGGCTCAGAATGCTCATTGGTGGTGCTCCTGGAAACACTCTAGATGGCGCACGAATAGTTAGGCTTGGGGAAAACTGAGTTTGCAGGTGGCGCAGAGTAACCACAGACTGCAGGAACCTCCTGCTGACTGCAGCTGAGGTTTTGTACTTGATCCAGTGAGTGTGTTGTGTCAGAGATTCCTGAGCATAAGAGCTGCTTGCTTTGAGAAGGGTTTCCCTCCAAGGTACTCTTCACTGCTGCCTCACGTTGAGTGCAGAAGAGGGCTGGTACAAGGAGGAGGTGTCTAGGATTGTGGAACCCATAGAGTTGGTAGTTGTAGGGAATTTTGAGAAATTAGAGGAGCATGTCGGGAAGAGTTTGGTAGCCCTGAGTGTGGGAGCTAGTGGGTGTGACTAAGGAGGGTTTGGGCTGGATCTTTGAAGGGTGCGCCTGAGCCCTTTTGTAGAGCAAGTTGTGTCCGGGTGTTTATCTAGTCAGATTTGGGGGTGCAGATTGCCACACAAGCTGAACACCATGGAGACAGGCACACCAAGCAGTCTCAGACTACAGGGAGATTTGTGCTGTTTAAAAGCTCAAAGGTGGAGTTGTAGGAATATTCTAAAAGTTGGGCTAGAAGTAAAATGTTTTTTCTAGAGATTGTGTTCCAGAGAAAAAAGAGGGCATTTTGAAGATTGAGAAGGGAGTGGCCTAAAGAGAGGAAGGATAGCTAAGGTGGAAGGGAAGTAATCAGATGCATATCGCAAAATGTGTCTCATCTCACTAATGGGCTGGACAGCTTGGGACAGCCAGGAAGCAATGTGCAAAAATGGTTGCTTTTCAGGTACAAAGCAGCAGCTTGGTATAGAGTGGCATTGGATAAGGCCATCTTCCCACATGATAGCGACAGAGGAAAGAAGGCCTGCGAGATCTTGTAGAACATTGTACCTTTGCCCAGAAGAAAAGAGACTCTGTTGCCTGGCAAGCTCAGGGTCCTGAGTTGAGGCCTCTGTTCTGCAATAATAATAATAATAATAATAATAATAATAATAATAATAATAATAATAATAATAATTTTAATAAATAAAAATAACTTTTAAAAAAAGAAACTGTGTTACCTGCTACTGTTCGATAAACCCTGGGTCTGCTATGGTGACAGAGATCACAGGAGCCTCAGAACTGGGGCCTAGGCAGTCATCATCCCCAGCAGCCATTTCCAGCAGACTAGGGAAGGACAGGTTAGAGTTGGCCTTGGGGCTACAACAATTGGCCCTGTTCCCAGAGGCCCTGGGACAGTCTGACTCCCAGTGTCTCCTTTGTCCAGAGGCTGGACACATCTTGAGTAGGTGCCAAGGGTGTGAACAGCCCTTAGCCCAGTGTCTCTCAGGGTTCCTGTGAAGCATGCCCTGGAGGCTCTGAGCAGACTTTGCCAGGACCTTGTTTCTTTTTTGACTCCCTTCAAAGGCAGATACATGTGGCTCCTATTCAGTCTGTTTCTGTTTCATCATCTCCTGCTCTCTATTATTAAACAACTTGAAAACTGCCCCTGAGGTCTTTCTGAGGCCTGAGACACCTCCTCACAACCTTGGAGTAGCTTTTGGGTATCTGAAGAGCCCTGGGAGGTAAAGTGTGGGAAGCGCAGTTTCCCTGCCTCTCAGTCAGGCCCCAGAGCTGTCCCTGAACATGGCCTCGGTGGTCTGCTCATGAGGACGGCTGGATTTCATCCTGGTTTAAGTGATGTCTTCACTTGTATCATCATTTAGCAGTGCAATGCAGCCTTTTTCTCAGTACCAAAGGGAGGATAAAGAGAAACGCAGCACCTACATTAGGGGAGTCTGCCTGAAGATTGCGCTGGGGTCTTTGTGAAGAAAACTGGCCATACCAGCCACACTGGGTTTGGGTCTCACACGGGGAGAGAGTGTGGAAGCTCATGCTGTGGCAGAGACCCGGGAGTCTGTCTTTATGTGGGGAGCTGGGGGTGAGTTTACAGTAGACATCTGCCAGGTGAGCCTGCAGGAGTCAATGTGATGTTCGTATTCCGGGGTGGACGGACGGAGCAGCGTCTGTGGTGCTGGATCCCGGGGGCTTTTCAGGTTGGGAGTGGTTGCAAGGGAAAGGGGAGCATGGGCAGCACAGGGCCTTCTCCTCTGCCACCTCACCAGGGACAGAGGCTGCCAGAGGGTGTGGTTTAAGTGAGAGTCGGTGTGCATTGGAGGAAGCTGCCAACCACAGATGCAGCACGTGGGCCAAGTAAACAAGGGAACCAACAGCAAGGGGAGGGGCAAGATCCTGGAGCCAGGGCTCTGGGTGCTATGGGTTGGGAGGGCACTGCGGGAAAGCAGGGGTGTGGTGGGCCCAGTTGGCTTGGCAGGCTCAGAGGCCTGGGAACCTGAGCCAGGGAAGCCTCAGGGACGTCAGCTGTGGCAGATGCCAGGAACAGAGGTCCTGGTGCCGTACCTCTGAGCTGCAGCTTTGCAGCCCAGTGCAGCTGGAGAAGGCAGGCTGCCAGAAGGTGGTGCACAGCATGGAGCAGTGCCCCTGTAGCTCTGGGTGCACCGGTAGCTCTGCGAGGGATAGAACAGTAACTGCCTGGCCCAGTTCCTCTGCATCGCTGGGCCTGAACCTGGAAGGAGAAGCAGTGACGCCAGAGCATGTGGACCCAGGGAGGGTCCCACCTGGCCTTTACTTCTGCTCCTGTCACTTCCTGTGGGGAGGATCCCTAAAGAAGGAGACTGACTGGTACCAGGTGATAGGGATGCAGGATAAGGACAAAAAGAAGTCTGTGCTGGAGAACAGGAGGGGGCCCCTAGGGAGGCTGCTGAGAGAGCAAAGAAATGCAGGCCCTGAACAAATCCCAGGAAAGCCTGAACCATGACCTCCCCCAATGGCATTCCATGGACGGGCAGAACTCCCAGGGGAGGGCCATCAGCACCGCTGCTGTGGTTGCCACTCCTCTTTCGATGACCCTGGTCAGTCCCCACCCACTGGTTATTCCATCCTCTCTCCTTCCCACTTTGGTGGTGCCCTCTCCTCTAGATACCTTGGAGAATCTCCAATGCCCTCCATCCAGAGAGACTCATGCAGAGGCCATGGATGGGGCCAGGTGCTCAAAAGCTCCAGGTTTGATTACAGTGCTGCTGGGAGGTCTGCTCTGGGGGATATTTGACAACCAATAGGGCTCCTGGGGTGCCTGGACTGCTCTGAGCTCCTCACTCCCATCCCCAGGAAGAAGCTGAAAGCTGTCCATAGGTAGACTGAAGACGATGCCCTCGTGGCCAGGGCAAGGCTCTGCAGAAGCTCATTCTTGCAGCCCTCAGTGCTAGCCTCAGAAACGCAGTGAGCTGTGCTCTGTGCCCCTGGGCACTTCCCAGCTCGGGACAGTTCCCACTGCTGCTCGGAACTTCGCTCTTAAGTCATGCAAGACACAATGAGACTGAACAGGATGCTCCTTGTGGGGACTTTTCAGGCACACCAGGTGTCAGTGTGTGACTGTGGGACAGGAAGAATGCAAAAGAGGACTCGGAGTGGAGACTTAGCTCAGTCACCGAGAAGGACAGAGGGACAGTCTTAGGGAGAGCGCTCAGGGTTAGAGGCTCCTAGGTGCGCAGTGACTCTGAGGACCGCCACCAGGGCTTATTTAGAATATTAGTGGGAAAAAAAAAGAAAGAATATTAGTGGAAGACAAGAAGCAGAAGAGTAGTTTGGACAAGCAGCCATCTCAGGGTGGGCAATTTGTTGGGAAAAGATAGGACACTGCCACACACAACATGCTTCACTGCGCCTAAAGTTCTCGTTCTTTAGCCATCAGATGCCCACAGACCTGAATACTTTTCTCCCACAGTTTAACCATTTAGTCGTTGGGCAAGTCTCGCACACTCTTCATGTTTCACGTGCCCACGTCTTGTCACATTAGCAGATGAAAGCCTGTGGGTCCTGTCAGAGGTTCTGGTAAGGGCCTTCAAGCAGTCCCTTGGGTCTCCCTGGAACAAAGTGTTCTCTACCATCCAGCCCTTGAAACTATGCCAGGGAAGCATCAGTCGTGGTGGACACAGTGTCTCTCTCACTTTATGCACAGGCAAGTGAGAGGAGACCCGCTTTAGGGATGGACATTACAGACTTGCTGGAGAGTTGTTGCACCTAAGGGCTCACCCGAAGATAAGGCATGAAACATAAATGATAACTGCACAAGAGTTGCGCTCCCAAAGATTCAATCTTAGCATTATTTTCACTCATGAAAGTGAATGGGAAAGGGTTTCAGTGACAGAAGACACCTCATTAAATCATTGATGTCTTCACAAGCTTCACTGGTGGCACACTGCAATTGCAAAACCTTTGACTGTGTATGTATCTGCTTCCTCTTAGTCCAAACAGAAGTATATTCTTTCCTTTTTTTTTCTTTTTTTCTTTCTTTCTTTTTTCTATGCAACATCAATAGGGAGGTGGGTCATGCCCACACACTGCACTCTATAGAATGATTGTGAGGACAATATGCAATATGTCAACTTTCAAAGAAAAGGGGGGGAGAGAAAAAAAAAGTAATGTGGATTTAGAAAGGTTAATGTTTAATTGTTTGATCAATCTTATATACCTATATGTATTAATCTAAACTGATCTGATGATGAAAATATGTAATATAACCATTGTTAAATTTAAACAATAAAAAAATTGGAAAAAAATAAATCATTGATGTCTTAGAAAGACCATCACAATAGTCAGAGGGGGTAAAAGTGAATTCATTAAATAGTCCTTGCTCCTGCCTGGTTACAAACTGCCTCAGCTCATACTGAACCCCCCTTTCCCAGCAGTGAAGTGGAAGGTGACACGGGGCCCCGCACAACCGACTCCTGAGATCCATGAGGACTCACAAGTTGAATCTCTGGTGGTGTCCTCTGGAGTACTGGTATATCCTCCTTCAGGTTTTGGGGGAATCATAGAAACCAGGAGAGAAGAGCCCAGGAAGGCCGCATAGCACTCTTTCCAGGTCAGAAGTCTCAGTAGAAGCTTCCATCAGAGCTACAATCGTTGAGAATTAATGCTGAGGACGCTCATATCCTCCCTTCCTTCCTTACTCCCTTGGGTCCGGGTTCTTCATGGCCCACTCCTGTCAGATTTCCTTCCTCCTGCCCTTGACTGTCAGCATTAGGTCTCAGTGTCAAGGAAATCTAGATGCCCTAGACAACAAAAGATGTTCAGATACACAGCGCGACCCAAAGCCTAGAGATTGCCTAGTCCTGCAGAGGTGAGGAGGAGAAGTCGCTCTCCTCCTCCAATCCTCTTGTGCCTATGACCACAAGAGTGGCTCCTAGAGCTCAAGCTCCCCATACTTCCAGGGGTCCTCAGCATTCCTGTTTCTCTTCAGGCAATTCAGAGGAACATGACAGTAGGCAAGAAAATAGGCAGACCTCGTGTGCCATACAGGCTACAGTGGTCCCAGGAAATGAGCCCTACCATGCTCTGGATGAGAAGGTGACTACCTTGGTAAGTTTCATGCTCTTCAAGGACCAAATGACAGAGTCTGTGAGGAAAGCAGATATATTGGAGATTGCCATGCAGTAGGATGAGGCCCACTTCCCCGAGACCCTACCGCAGGCCTGTGAGAGCACACAGATGGTCTTCGGCTTAGAGGTGAAGGGAGTGGACACTGTCAACCACCGCTGTGGTATCTTCAATGATCTGGGCCTCAGCTATGATGGGATGCAGGGTGAAGAGGAGAGCAAGGCCAAGACTGGCCTCTTGATCCCTGTTCTGGGTGTGGTCTTCGTAGAGGGCAGCCGAGCCACAGAAGATCTGGAGAGCAGGACACCTGACAGGGATGTGTTTTGGGAAGGATCGCCTTCTGTTTGGGGAGCCCTGGGGGATCATCACTGAAGGATTTGGGAAGGAAACATATGTGGAGTACAGGCCTGGGGCCACCAGTGATCTTCCACAGTGTGAGTTCCTACAGGGCCTGTGAGGCTCTGCTGAACCCAGCAGGAATAAAGTCCTGGGGTTCGTGGCCAAGATGGTGGGGACTGACCCGTGCTGTTTCCCCTTTCAGTACGTGGAGGCTGCACTGGATGATGCAGACAGAGCACGGGCCAGTATGTGCCTAAGGGCTGCCTCCAGGTCCAGGCCCTCTGGAAGCTGCTGTGCCATGGGCAGTATTCCTCCCACACCTTACCCAGAGAGAGGTGGCAGCTGACCTACTGATCCAAGCGTAGCTACTGTGTTTCAAAAGAGAATGCAGGCTTTGAAACACGTGGGTGCCGGTAGTGGGATGGGTCTGGAGGACCACAGCTGTATCATTTATGTGATAGTTTCTAATGGGCAATGTGACAAGTCTCTGCATTCATTTTTTAAGGTATTTAGTACAAGGTCTACAGGGTCTCACTAGAGACATCAGATTTTAGTGGTCCTCTTGTTTTCAGCCTTTCAATCACTGGGATTACAGGTGCAGGCCACCACACCCATTCTCAATTGCCATCTCAGTGCACCTCGATGCTGGGGATGCCATCGACACTGGGGATTGAACCCTGGTCCCTGCATCTGCATAAGCAGGTACTTCAATCCACCAAGCTGTCTCGCTACACCTTATGCCTCTAATTCTTTTTTTTTTTAATTTTTTATTTTATTTATTTATTTTTTTCTTATTTCAGAACCTTTATTTGTTTTTTCACTCATTTTTATGGCCGGCTTAGCCCGCCCCAAAGGCAGGGCTGGCGCAGCATGTGGTGCCGGGGACTGAACCGCGGTCCAGAAGCTGCCCAAGCTTTCCCAAGCAGGCGCTTTAGACCACTGACCCATCCTGCCGGGCCCCATATGCCTCTAATTCTTGAAGGTTTTATTTTTCAGCAAACTTTAATTCATTTAAAAGAGATTTAGTTTGAATGTGTCTAATATTCAAAGTGTACAATTCACACATAAGACTGTTTATGCAGTTAACTAAATAACCATTTCTATAGGATAAAACACATTTTCAAAGCATCAAATTTATATTGTTATGCATGATAATAAGATATGGAATTTGCATACACATGTTTTGGAAATGTGAAAGAGGTCACTCCTACTGCTGCTGGCATCAATGGAAAGAAGTAGAAAATATAAAAGATACTCGCTTTTCTTATTCCATTCAGTCTCCCATTCTGTAAAATTGCATGACTTCTTTCACTCATTAAGGGGCTTTGATCGGCTATTTCCTAGCATCTATGAAAAATAAACCTGAAGGAATTATGCCGTGTGCCTACCAGTTCAGTGCAGTCAGAACCTGAGCTGCTCACCACTTCTTGGGAGAGCAGTGCAGCGCTCCTGGGGACCCTAGGGCCAGGGGCCTGAGGCGCCACTGGCAGAGTTTACCTCAGCAGCAGTAGCCTCATGGAGATGAAGGTGGATCTTCTGCTATCACAAGAGAAGAAGAAAGCAGGGACCTGGAGAGGAGGACAAGTGCTCGTCACTTTCTGCATGAGCGTTTCCTAGGAGCACTGCTTTGGAAGACTTCAGAACCTGGAAGGTAGCTCACTTTAGTTAAAGCTGGGCTATGTGTCAGATGAGGGTGAAGGAGCAGTGCAGGGACTGCCCTCTCCCAATGGGTTGCTCAGATTTTATTCCCAGAAGCCCACACTGAGCATTGCTTATCCATGTTTCCTGATGGACCTTGGTAGTCCTGAAAGGATTCTCCTGTCTTCCTCAACACAATTAAACACTACACAAATGGAAAAGTTTATTAGTTCGCCTCCAAGGGTGTTTGAGGAATGAGGGTCATGCTCCTTGAGATTGGTGACTAAACCTCTGGTGTGGGAGGAATGCCTTTCTACAACCCAGAGAAGGCAGCGTTCACATCGTTCAAAGCAACTTCTGGCAATGGGCAGTGGTACTGCACATTGAATCTGAGGCTACAACACTAGGCCGGGTTGTTCGCACTTTACAGTGTTATTTTTGAGTCAGGATTGGGCCAAACCTTTGACTTGATAAGGACATTCTACAGCTGCCCCTCCCACCCCCGTCTCCCGCTGTGCTGAGATTACAGCTGTGCACATCCATATCCCACTTACACAGGATTCTGAAGTAGGTTGTCCTGGGAGTATTATGCTAAGCAATAAACAAGGTCAACCATGTAGTAGAGCAGGTTAAATGAAAAGTGGTTTTAGATTTAAGGATGATTTTGAGCAAGGTGAGGAATTTGAATTTCTGTGAGATTTCAATCATACCTAAGAAGGCAGCTTTACTCCTATGCTGAATCTGGAAATCTGGAGGCAAACCATTATGGTTTAAGTTGTGGAGGATCATTTGTGTCTGCTCTGATAGCCCAGTTCCCAAGGCATTGCGTTTGCAGAGGAAGCCTGTGTCTAGATCACACACAGGAAAAGTGGAAGCTTTGAATGCAACATATGCAAAGCTGTAACTGCTCTTCAGCTAAAACCTAAGACAGGCCAGGCAGGTTGCCCTCTTCTTCTCGGCCTGAGAAGATAGGAATTACCAAGGCGATCGCCACCTGGCAGAGATGGTGACTGTGCCCTCTTTCACTTTCCTGGTGCATGAACACTGGGCCTGGGCCCCTTTGTTGAGGTCATCAGGAACTGACTCCCACACCTGGATCTCACCTCTGTCTGCACTGACTGCTATTGTCACAACCCCTCAGTGACTCTCAGCACAGGAAAGGAGCCTTGCTGTGACCAATGAACTAAAGCAGAACGGAAGTCAGAAGTTGAAATAAGACTGACAGGCGACTTCAGGTTCATCTCTGGGATTCCTTTGGCTAGAGTGCTGCTTCCCTGACTCCCAAGATTCCTTGAGACCTGCCTGGGTCTGCGCGCTGACACTGTGCCCACCCCTCCCATTCTAGCAGGTTTCTCTTGGTCATCTGCGGGGTGCCCTCTTACTCATCCCTGGATCTGACTTGCTGGCTCTCATCACATCCTCCCGTGAGGGCCCCACCCTGTTCTCATGGGAAGCAGCAGTGCACATCCTGCTGTTTTCCCTGTCCATAGAGCTCCCCTGCTCCTGTCCGTCTCCTTCACACTGCTAGTCCACCGATTGATGGCGAATCATGTGCCCGCTAGAGGATAAATTTGACAGTGAGATTCCGGCATGACCACACTCTTGGGAGTCTCAACCACATTTGAGAAGAAGTTTTCCAGAAATTTCATGTTATCTTGTTGTGGAGCTAATGCCCATGTGGTAAAACACAACACAACAGGCTCTGAGGCAAAACAAGCTTGGAGAATTTGCAGAAATGCTATCTTGCAAACTGAACCTCGACCTGAAAGCTTGCGTACCCTGGACCTACTCTGCAAGGGCCATGGAGGCTCAAAGCAGGTCTCCTGATCTGGTCCTCTCCTTCCTGGCCTCAGGGACATGTGGGGTAGTCCTGCAGCTGGAAGTCACCACAGGACTGGGCCTGGCCATCCATACATGAGGCAAAGAGCAGCGATGGCATCCAGGCTGCACCTGTGCCGTCCGCTTCATCTCCTCCATGCGTTCATTTCTTCAACAGTGTCCTAGTTACTATTCTTCATCGCTGGGACAAATACCCAACACACAAGCTTAGGGGGGCAAAGCTTTATTTAGCACACAATTCCTGGAGGTTTCAAGACACGGACCACACTTTATAGACTGGAGGAGGGGCTGGGGCGCTGCCCTGTCCAGGATGATCTGCTCCATACCTCTGGGGGAAACCACTTGCTGGTAGGGGGGCACTCTGACAGCATGTGCTGTTAGGTCAGTGGTTAGAGCCTCTCAAGGGAACGCCCCCTCAAGCCTCAAGCTTGACAGCCCCGCCCCTAGAGCCGGCTTGCTTGACAGCCCCATGATTTACGCGTGGCTTTGGGGGGACAACTAGATACAACCCACAACAAACAGCAAAATCAGAGATCGTTGGCTTCTACGTAGCACTGCGAGAGCAGAGCACTGTAGTCGCTTTGCCAGCATAGAATGTCTGCTAATCCACTCGGAGGACATTTAGCGTCCTCAGGCAGGTGGTGCTCCCAGCCAAGCTGCCTCAGAAGTAGGGGTTGTATAACTCATAAGAAAATCTTAATTACCAAAACAGGCAGAGATCCCCAAAGAACAAGCTCACATTTCAGATGGATAAAAATTGGAATGCGAGTGCTATGGACAACACACAAATACTTCAGGGGCTTGTGCTTTAAAGAATGATGCACATTTCGAATGTGATATGTGGTAACGTTGACTTCTCTGATTTAGTCTTTTCATTCAGCATACTGACCTGGAGATCGACAGAAGCTGTTGCCTGTACTGCTCTTATGTTCTTTCCTATTATAGTTGCTAGGTCACATGGAAACAAACTTCTTTTCTTTTTCATCTTACTCGTACTGGGGAACAAATCCAGTGACTCTCTTCCAACGAGTTGCTCCCTGATCCAATAATTTAAATTTTCATTGAGATGCAGCGTGTCCCTAATTTCCCCGGTGCAGCTTTGAACATGACATCCTCCAACTTCTTCCTGCTGTGTACCAGGGCCTACAGATACACACCGTGAGCCTCTGACTAATAGACCTCCATCCACTGACACAGGGGAAGGCCTCTGCTTTTCTTCTATGATTTAATTCTTACACAGAATGCTGTTACGAGCACACATATTGGGTCCTTGTGTGTGTGTATGTGTGTGCAATTATCATTTTCCTTTTCCAATATGCATTAGGAAAGATAAAAAAACACAGTCACTTTCATGCAATCTTTTGAGGACTGAGAAGATAGCTCAGTAGGAAGTGCAATGTCCCAGATTTGATCCCTGGTACCCCAAAGTATAGCAACACAAGAAAATATTGTACTGCTTTTGACAGCGCCAAGGTAATTTTGCATTTATATAGTCAGTGTATAAAACATCAACATGTTCAGAGCACGCAGAAAAACATAGTGCTTGTCATACGATTTCAAGTATTCTAATAGGTACACAGATTGGCCCCATTTGCATTTTCATAAAGGAGCATTTCTGCACTTTGCTAGATTATTAAACAGCAAAACACTATGGAAGTCAGTATGGAGAGTTCTCAAAAAACCACAATAGGCCTGAGGAAATAGCTCAGGACAATAAATGCTTGCCTGGCAAACGCAAGGGCCTGAGTTCAATCACTTGTTGCACACACACACACACACACACACACACACACACACAGCAGGAAAACACCACAAGAAACATTTTAGATTTCCAGTCACACCACTCCTGGCTATATTTGTCAAAGACAAAAAGAAATCATTCCATCCTGATCAATGCATGCGTGTTTGTAAGCTTATGTAATTCCTGACAAGTAAGGACAAAAAGTTGCATACTCATCCACAGGAAAATAGACAAGGACAGTGTGGTACCTATGATGGGTTGGGTATCATTCATTTGTACAGACAAATGAAATTGTGCTACTATCAGGAAAATGTGCATGGAGGGCCTGCCAAATAGCTCAGTGGATTAAATTGCCTGCAAGCAGGTAAATGACCTGGACTTTGATCCCCAGGCCTGCCATGCTGGCCTCAGTGCCAGAGCATGAAGAGACAACTGACACTGGGCATGGTGGCACATGCTTGTAATCCCAGCTCTTGGGAGGCTGTACACAAACGGATCACTACCAGTCTGATCTAGTAGTAAGATGCTGAACACTCTTAGACCCTTCAATAAAATACAAATCAATCAATCAATCAATAACCAGGAAAATGTGGGTGGTATAGGGAAAGAAATATGAATCGAAGTGTTCAATACTCTGTGCCTTCCTTCGGATGAGAACCCTAACTTGTAAATAAGTACAAGAGTAAACCCCAGATGGTAAGAAACAGAAAGGCGGGCCTTGTGGAGATGCAGAAGGATCCCCAGGCACTGGGGAGGGCAGGGGAGAGGCCCAGGGGAAGGCACAGCACCTCATGGCACACACACATGCTAGCCCCACAGACTGGATACAAATGCTGTGTACCGCACACGTACACTGCTAACAGAAAGTAATGATGTGGAGTACTCCCATGTGCTCTTGAGGGGCACGTGCTCTCATCTGGAATGTACACGTCCCAGTCGGATGCAGTTTTGTATCTTCTTGGATTTTTCCTGTTCACTTTAAGAGGATTTTTTTCTGTTTTTATTTTTTTCCTGAAGAGCAAGTCCTGTGTTAGCTGCGTGATTTGTCAATATTTTCTCTGGACCAGAAGATTGCAGTCTCCTTTTCCTACTGATAGGCTCTGGCCCTGGTATGAATTACTAAAGTCATCATGGTGGTCATCTAATAGTGCCCATACACTTGAAACAAAAGACCACTTCCCTGCTTCTTCTCCAACTGAGCCCGGGGTGCAATTTCCTTTCACCTTTCCTGCCACCTTGAAAGGCCCCCATCAGCTCCCCAGGTATATCTAAATATTCCCCTCAAAACCCCACTCCTAGCAACAGGCCATAAGAGCCACAGCCCTTCTTTTTCCAGTTCAGAGAGTTCCTTGACCTCCCCAAAATCTCTCCATGTCCTCAAAGAATATAAAGCCTCTTTCCCCTTTTTCTTCTGCCTATTTCTCTGTTGCATTGAGAACCTATCCCCTAGTAGTGTGCTTTTCAGAGCAAAGACATTTCATTATAATTAGCCTGCATATAGAAGCTAATTTATACTTCTAAAGTCAGCTTTAAGCATAGATGTTGACAAAGGAGCAGTCATCCCTTGGAGGTGCAGAAAGGCTATAATCTGATTGAACAAAGAGATGGAACATGTTTGAAATTTATAAACTTTTTTTTTTTACTTTTAGTCATTCCAAAAGTGTGTAGCTTTAGCTGAAACTGGTGCACAACTGTAATCCCGGCACATGGAAGGCTGAGGCAGGAGGATTGGTACAAGTTTGAGACCAGCCTGGGCTACAAAAGTGAGCTCAAGGCCACCCTAAATTGTATAGTGAGGCCCTGCCTGAAAAAGATGAAAGAAAAAAAAATTCCACTTTGCACTACATCAGGGCAGAAAGCTACCAGCACATGCAGCCAGCTGTGTGGATGAGAAAGCACAGTAAGTGTGTACTGGCCTGCCTGGGCACTATGAGTCAGGTGCTCATGGGGCCACGGGAAGGCTCTCAGCGGGTACAGTGACATCTTGTTACTACGTGTATAGAAATTGAAGAATGATCTGAAAACAGAATACCAGAGTAAATAAAGCACACATACATGTTAGGACTCTACCTTTCTTCTTGAAACATCACAAAAATTATACACACACACACACACACACACACACACACACACACACACACACATAAAGCCACTCTTGCCATTCATTGCACCCATTTATGCACATATAATATCTACACACAAAATTCATACTTGGAAGGAGTTAAAGAAGTGAAACTCAACACGCTGCCTGCTGCCATACTGCATAGCATCAAGAAATCCAGAGACCACAAAATCTTGCTCATCAGCTTTTCCGTGTAGTAAATGAACCTTTAGCCAGTTTGTTTTCAGGAGGTTAACTTCAGCAGGTAGAGGAAAGGAACTGGTTGCTATATTCTGTCTAACATCCCTTCCACTTCCCAGGGGTCCTGCCCTAGTCTGTAGCTGCTCTTTTGAGCTGGGACCATGGCTGGCCTTGCAGAAGGCTTAGAGAAATGCGCCACAGCATCCGCAGAGATACTCTTACCCAGCCAGACTGTCCTCAGACAGAAAGAATCCCAGTAGAGTTTGCCAAATGAGAAATCAGAAAGGAGGCCAGTCAGGATGGCTCAGGTCTAAAGCGCCTGCTTACAAGAGCTTAGGCTGCTGCAGGGACCGCAGTTCGATCCCAGGCACTACATGCTGCGCCAGCCCTGTCCTGATGGCAGGCTGAGCTGACCATAAAAATAAATAAATAAACAGAAAGGAACTCACTGCTACCCCAGAAGGGCAGAAGGGAGAGGAGCGAGGGCTGCCCCTGCTGAGAGCCCCTGGACATACAGCTGCTCTGGCCAGAGGTGGGAATCAGAGGCTGGGCCTGGAAGGCGGTCAGAAGAATTTAGCAGGTCAGGACAAGCTCTACTCTTCCTTCTCTCCTGTTTCCAAGTGATTCCCCTGACTTGCCTGCCTTAGTACAACGAGCACATCCCTTGGTCACTGAAGCACTGCATCCACCATACTCCACCTGCGGGTGCATGTTTCAGGATAAGACGAGATGAAGGTGTCAACAGAGCCCAGGAGAGAAAAGCATAGGCCTCTCCCATGCTCAGCTTGGCAGTGGGCACTTGTGCACAGAGCTTTGAAGAGTTGTATTTGCTGTACTTTCCTTTGCCTCACATTTCTGTCTCTGTCTAAGTCTCTCTCTCTCTCTCTATCTCTGTTCTCTCTTCTCTCTCCCTCTCCTTGTCCCTGC
>PVJA010043876.1:0-16497 GCA_004027025.1 Myocastor coypus | reverse complement strand
CTTCTTCTTCTTCTTCTTCTTCTTCTTCTTCTTCTTCTTCTTCTTTTTTCATTATGGCTGGCTCAGCCTGACCTGGGGGTGGGGCTGACGCAGCATGTGGTGCCAGGGATTGAACCATGGTCCCTGCAGTTGCCTAAGCTTGCCTAAGCGGGCGCTTTAGACCACTAAGCCATCTCACCGGCCCTAGAGTTATCTATGTTAGAAAACAATAATGTTTTATTAAGATATTAAGATGCTTTTGGTTAAACATACAAGAGGAGATTGCACCTGTTGATTTACAAGGTTATCATGAGAATATAATTAAACAAAGAATGTGAAAGTGTCTATAAATAATTTACTATTAATGTAGCTTTGCTCACATTCTGGAAGGAGCTGAAGAATGGAAACAAGCCTATGAAAGAAGCAAAGTGGAAGAAAATATGAGGACTGAGAAGACATCTTTTTGCTACACTTGTCAAGTGCTAAATATTTGCCCTCATTATCTCCTCAGCCAGCAGTGAAGAGATTTCTGGTTCAGGAGCTTGGAGATGTCAAACCACCTAAATTTGGAGAAATCCCAGGAAAGGACACAGAGGCAGCATTTAAAGGGATAGCAAGCAGGTACTATGAAGGTGAACTAGAAGAAAAGGAATCATTTCCACTACAGAAGAAGATCATAGATTTTCTTTGACTCAAGTCAAAGCTGATAGCAGGAAAACTTTCCCAAAGTAAAGGTTATGATCCAGGATTATAATGGCCAATGGGGACCAGTGGAGTCCTCTAGACCCTGCTTGTTTAGTCAGGGAATGGCTGCTGTCTTTCTGGAGGAGTGGTTGACTGAGGTGACTGCCCAGGGAACCAGGACTAGAGAGGATTCAGCCTCCTTCAAGGCAGATGTTGGGCAGAAGATTGCTTTTCTCTGGCTCTTTTTTTAAAATCTTTTTTTTTTTTTTTTCCAGAACTAGAGTTTGAGCTCATGGCCTTGCACTTGCGAGGCAGACACTTGTGCCACAGAGCTATCTCCTCGGCCCTTCTCTGGCTCTTTTAAATTATGGCCCTTGACCTGTCCCCCACATCTGGTGCCTCTCCAGTTTCCCTTACCACTCTCTGAAGGCTCATAGCGATTAATGAGTTCCAAAGCGAGGTCACGAGCACGGTCTTTTTCTTTCTGCTCTACCTGAAGGAAGTCCACAAATTCCAGGAGGGTCAATTTCTGCCCATCAGCCGAAAAGTTTTCAAACAGTTCCTGTACCTCATTACGCTTAGTCAGTGCCTTATAGAACTGTACAAATTCTTCTCCTTCCAGAGTCCCAGACTGGGAGATGTCTGCTGTCTACAAGAGGTTATAGGAGAGCAGATAGACACTTTAAAGGCAAATTTTATGACTTTCACCAGCCCTTGTAAGGGAAATCTTATTGACAAATTCAAACATCCTTCCATAAAATGCCCCCAAACTCCTGACTTTTCGTGTTCATAGATGAAGCCACATCAGTAAGTTAAAAAGCAAAGTTTCTGCCATATCAGCTGCTACAAAAGAAAAAATTATCTCATAAAGGTCCCTTAAAGGTCAGAAGATACTTCTTACTATATATTCACACTCCTGTGAGGGTTTTGTACTATGTACCTGTAAAATTCTGGCCAGAAACAGAAAGCTTCTTGAGGTCCAACCTAACAACACATTGCTATTTATTTTTCATAGATTTACAATTCATCTTTCTAACAAGACTGGCAAGAATCATTTTCCACACTTCCTATTTTGCCTGTCATAGTGCTCAAAGACACAGCAAGGATTTGACAAATGAATATTCCCGATAAAGGTCAAAAGCCTTCTAAGCCGGGCGTGGTGGCGCACGCCTGTAATCCCAGCACTCGGGAGGCTGAGGCAGGAGGATCGATGCGAGTTCGAGACCAGCCTGAACTGCATAGTGAGACCCTGTCTCAAAAAGGCAAAAAAAAAAAAAAGCCTTCTGGCTTCCCCAGTAAACTTACCTGGAAAAGATTAAAAGCATATTCTTGGCCCATATCCACATTCATTAGGTGCAGCAGGCGCTGAATTTCTCCAAAAGTCATCCGACCATCCTGGTTTTTGTCTCCACGCTGGAACCAGTCACTCAGCCATCTAATGCTGAGTCAAGGCAAAAGCACTCTGTGTGTGTGTGTGTGTGTGTGTGTGTGTGTGTGTGTGTGTTTTAACTCACTCATAGCTTTCATAGCTTTTCCCTCCTTGTCTAGTCTCTCTCCCATGTCAATCCATTCTCCACAGAACTTCTACAATAATCTCTCCCAAGCATGAATCTATCTCTCCACTGCATGATCCAGGCACATGTAGACTTCCCTGCAACAGATCTCCCTGTTTGCAGAAAGACATTCAATTTCCTTAAGACAGAAGTAAAAATCTTCACTCTGTGATGTGGCTCAATCCAGCATTCTTGTAGTTAATGTTCCTACTTTTTGATGTCCCATTCTCTCCTGGTCTTCAGTCTCTTATCTCTGGATTTTACTCTTCTTATCTTTGTGTTTAAATACTACTTCTTGTTGTTGTTGTTTTTGTACCAGGGATTGAACTCAGGACCTTGTACTTGCCAGGCAGGTGTGTAAGCCACTAAGCTATCTTCCCAGCCCTACTTCATCTTAAGATAGGCTCTTTGTGTGTGTGTGTGTGTGTGTGTGTGTGTGTGTGTGTGTGTGTGTGTGACTGGCTCAGCCCACTCTGGGAAATGAATCTAAGTCCTTGTGCTTTGCTTAAGCTTGCCTGAGCAGGCACTTTAGACTGCTGAGCTATCTCACTGGCCCTTAAGGCAGGCTATTATGCTATTTTCTTCTCTGAAGCCTTCTCAGAGCACTATGAATTATCTTTCTTCCTTTGAATGTATATGAATAATCTAGCTATCATAACACTCCTTTGGTACTTAGATCACACAATTTCATTCTTTCCACTAAGGCAATTTCTGTGTCTAATTAATCTTTGTATTCTAAAACTTGGCATGTTGGCTGGGCATGGTAGCACATGCTTGTAATCCTAGTACTTGGGAGGCTGAGGCAGGAGGATCAGTGCAAGTTCGAGATCAGCCTGGGTTACAAAAGTGAGCTCAAGGTCAGCCAGAACTGCATAGCGAAACCCTGTCTCAAAAAAAAAAAAAAAGAAACCCTGTCTCAAAAAGGCAAACAAACAAACAAAACTTGGCATGTTGCTTGGCATATCCTGCTTTGTGGTGATGAATGAATGAATGAATGAATGTAGTAACACACAATCTAGGAATCTTGAAGTACACTGCCAGAGCTCTCTAAGGAGTTGTTTCCTATCTCTATGGCAGTTAATATCACCAGTATATTGACTGTTCAGCTCTCATGAGCAGCAGTCTGTCTGTCTGCTGATTCATGCCCAAACTCTTCCTGGCTTTACCTTTGCCCTCCCCAGCATCCATTTCTTCTTCAGAACCCTTAGAGATACATCAGCCTAAAGTCTTTCCCATCTTCCCTAGTGCTATAGCATTTGGCTCCTTAAGGTACTCAGTCTCCACCCTGGCTTTCCATCTCACTGATACTGGTCTAGACGCTCCTGTTGGTCCATGCTGGTAACAAGGTCCACCAACAGCTGGAGTCCTCGCATCCAAGTTTGTGCCTCCTCAACACTGTTAGCCACCAAGTCCAGGTTGGAGCGACGACCATGGAAGACAACAGTGAAGCCCTGTTCCAGTGGGAACTCCTCTGCCAGACTGCGCAGCAACTCAGAATCATGGCCCTTCCGCACTGTCTCCACATCAGAGACTGAGACTGTCAGAGAAGAAGCAGGTGGGAACATTAAGGAAGGGAATCCAACAGATTGCAGCAAAGATCATCAGTACACTCTTCTCTATGAAGATATACAGAGTTGGAATCCTAAATTCTATAGGGAGAAACCTAAAAGGCATTATTACATGAAGATGAAGACTTCTGGATCTCAGGAGTCAGCAGTCATTACTGTTTTCATAGGCACCATGGCAGGGGCCCTGTGCCAGAAGTGCTTAGATGTGGCTTCCAGCTATCAGCTGGCAGTCTGACAACAAAACAAAAATACTTGATTCCCCAGTGCCCTTGTCTTAGGTAATGGTTGGTCCCCTTCCAGGGCTGGTCTCAATAGTGATCACAATAGAACTGGTAGAGATGACAAACTGAAACACATTTGAACAGTAGAAGCAATTATATGCTCAAAGATGCTAGTATAAGATCAAAATCAAGCTTGAGGATTTTTTTCTTTGCAGTGGTCTAGGAAGGAACCAGAAAAGTTCTGCTCTTTACCTCTGCTGGGAGTGGGTTGAAGTATGACCTTTGGATATATGTACAAGACCTGGAGAGATAGCTCAGTAGAATAAGTGCCTGCCTGGCAAGCACAAGGTTGCCTGATAAGCACAAGGTCCTGAGTTCAATCCCCCGTAAGGTAAAAAAAAAAAAAAAAAAAAAAAAAGTTTAACTGGATATGTGCATAAAGCAGACTAAGAGTTTGCTATCTGTGATCAGATTTTAATTTTAATTTTTTTTTTGAGACAGAGTCTCACCAGGTGGTTCAGGCTCACTTCTAATTTGTGGTGATTCTCTTGCCTCAGCCACTCAAGGGCTAGGATTCCAATCATGCACTACCACACATACCTGGCTATGAGATGTTTAGAGATATCATAATTTGGCCAACAAAATCCACTGTTTTGATATATTTTTGAATGGTTAACTTTGATTAATCAGATTCTGTTTTAGTTGCCATATATGTTATTTTATTGAATCTCTGTGACCTACTAGGCAGATACCATTTAATCTGATGGTACAGCAAGAAAGTGATTAGAGCCAGAGTTTTAATTCAGCAGATTGATGTCTGATGTCGTGGTCTTATTTGTTTGTTTGGTCATGGTTGTATAACAAGAACAACAGCAACAACTAAAAATAAGATTGAACCAATGAGCCAATAGTTGTGGTAAATGCCTATAATCCCAGCCCTCTGGGAACCTAAGGAGGAGCTTAGCATGGGTGACTCAGTGAGACCCTGTCTCCAAAAACATTACTAGGGAGTGGGGCTGACCATGGAGGATGTTGGTATATGCTTATAATCCCAGAACTTAGGAGACTGAGGCAGGAAGATCACCGTGAGTTGGAGGCCTGCCTGAACTACATAGCAAGACCTTGTCATTAAAAACAAAAACAAACTTGAAAAAAAAGAACAAGGGCTAGGGAGATAGCTCACAGGCGCAAGTGCCTGCCTGGCAAGTGTAAGGTCCTGAGTTTAATCCCTGGTTCCAGAAAAAAAAAAAAAAAAATGCTGGGGGTATAGCTAAGTATCTAATTCACTCTCCAGGAAACACACACACGCGCACACACACACACACACACACACATTTTCTTCTATGACTTGAGCTTTATTATGTGGCAGCACTCATCTAAATCTCTTATATGGAAAAACAAATTTAATCCTCACAACGGCCCTGTGAAGACATTTTATGATCTGGTTATGATCTGTACGGGCTCAGACACAGCCACAAAGGGCATGAGATCAGTGGAATCCTGGTCCCTCCCCTGCCCTCAGGCTGCCAGGCTCCTCAAGGATCTACTCACCCACGTGCCCACCCTAGCCCTCCAGGTCACTCACAGCTGGGCTTCTCACTGGCCCCGGCCTGCCGTGCATGCCAGACTGTCATGCCATCATTCTGAAGTCTGAAGTATCTTAGTTTCTTCCAGCTTTTGGACCTCACCTTGCGTATCAGCATGCCTTCTTGCATTAGCAGCAGATCCTGATCAGTGGTCAGCTCTGTGTCAGGAGAAGCAGGGACCAGGGAGCTAGCAGGAAGGGTAGAGGACCCAGAGGAGCCCTGGAATCCAGGTCCAGCCCTCTTCTTTTCCCTGGACTGCCCCCAAACCTTCCTCTGCAGGGTACTCACGGTCTTGTATCAGGGATGCCATCACCCTCTGCTCCACTAGCTGGTGCCAGAGTCACCTGAAGGAACAAAGAGGAGCAAAGAGCTCATGTGAATCTTAGAAATCCAAGGAGAAAGAGAAAGAAGCTGGCATTTTCTTACTCTATACAATATGTAGCTATTTTTACTTCTAATTTGAGACTCTGAGGTTTAGAGAGGTTAAGATACTTGTCTCAAATGACATAAGGATTATAATTTAAACCTAGAGATGTCTGATTCCTGAGCCTCTGTTGTTTCCTGTGGCTAATCAGAAGACTAAACAGGCCATCTGCCAAATTCCCTCTTGCTACTCCTTACCCTGAAGTCTGAAGTATCTTAGTTTCTTCCAGTTTGTGGACCACTAGGCAACCTCTTCCATAATGAGTTTGCTCTTCATTTCTGTATTTGGAACTACCATCTTGCTATCCAGCCCCTTTCAGAACCTGGAATTTCTCCACACCTTAGCTTTCTCTTTTCCAGGTGGAATCATCCCAGTTTCCCTCTTCTAGGACTCTTGTCCATGTACCCATGTGGATTGTCCAGCTCTGAAGAGGTGGGGGGGGGTTCTTCTACAACACCTAATTATATTCTTCTGTGTTCTCATGATGAAACATATTTTCTATTCTTTTTCTTTTCCTACTCCTCTTGTGTGGTGCTGAGGATCAAACTTGGGGTCTCACACATGCTGAGCAAGTACTCGGTCACTGAGCTAGAACTACAGCCTTATGTTCTTTTTCATAACAGTTATCCTCACACCTCTATTTGTGTGTCTGTTACTGGGAATTGAATCCAAGGCCTTTGTACTGAGCTACATCTCCAGGCCCTTTTTATTTTCTTGAGACAGGTCTTGCTGCCTTGCAAATTTTTCAGTCTCCCAGAGTGCTAGAATTACAGAGTGCTAGAATTACAGGCATAGGCCACCACAACTGATTTATTCTCATAGCTTTTTTTTTTTTTTTTTTGTCTTTTTGAGACAGGGTCTCACTATGCAGTTCAGGCTGGCCTTGAGCTCACTTTTGTAGCCCAGGCTGGTCTTGAACTCACAGCGATCCTCCTGCCCCAGCCTCCCGAGTGCTGGGATTACAGGCGTGCGCCACCACGCCCGGCTCTCATAGCTTTCAATGGACAAAAAACGTTACAGAAAGTTGGACAAGGTGATGCCATCAATAATTCCAGCACTCACAGGAGGAGACTCACAAGTTTGAGCCCCATATGAGCAACTTAGTAAGATCCTATCTTAAAATTAAAAACTAAGAAAGAGGATGCGGCTTAATGCAAAGGCCCTCAGGACCAGGAAAAATAATTACACAAATCTTAGAACTGTATTTGCAAGTTAAAAAAGGATACCTCTTTAAAAATATATGCTGTCCAGGGGCCAGGGAGATAGCTCAGGAGCACAAGTGCCTCCCTGGCAAGTGCAAGGTCCTGAGTTTGACCCCTCATTCTGAGAAAAAAAAAAAAAAAAAAAAAAAAATATATATATATATATATATATATATATATAATATATCATATATTGTGCATTCCAGCTTAAAGAGAACTAGAAGAGTTAATATGTGGCCACTTTGATTCT
This sequence comes from Myocastor coypus, assembly GCA_004027025.1. Taxonomy (NCBI): domain Eukaryota; kingdom Metazoa; phylum Chordata; class Mammalia; order Rodentia; family Myocastoridae; genus Myocastor; species Myocastor coypus. The sequence goes on along the minus strand of PVJA010043876.1, from coordinate 9,030 downwards.
ACTTTTGCCTGTTTAATGAGCAGAACTTTGACATTATGCTGGAACAAAGCTCATGAGACATGAAACACTTTTGGCATAAACAAAGCACCTATACTTGAATTGAAACATGCTATGTTTAAGATTTTTTTTTTTTTTTTTGTATTTTAGCGAAGTGTCTACAGGGTGGTCAGGGTCTCAGTACTACATCAGACTCATAGTGATCTGCCTGTTTATAGCCTCCCGAGAGCTGGGATTACAGGCATGCAACACCATGCCCAGCCTCACTCCGCTATCTCAGTGCGCCCCCGGGAGGGGGGTGAGATAGGCAGGGCAGGCCTGGGGATTGAGCCCCCAACCCCTGCACCTGCTTGCAGATGCTTTAATCCATTGAGCAATTTGGTCAGCCCAAGAAGTTTAAAATTTGATAGTGGAGAGTATCTTGAAAAGTTTTGGCCAGGCGTGGTGGCACAAGCCTATAAATCCAGCACTCGGGAGGCTGAGGCAGGAGGATCAGTGCAAGTTCAAGACCAGCCTGGGCTACAAAAGTGAGCTCAAGGCCAGCCTCAACTGCATAGTGAGACCCTGTCTCAAAAAGACAAAAAAAAAAAAAAAAAGTTTTGAAAATCTGGAAAGCAATCATTTAGTATTCCATGAAAACAATTATAGTTAATTTCTGCATTTTAAAATAAAAAATGTGGGGTTGGGGCGATAGCTTAGTCAAATAAGTGCTTGTCTGGCAAGCACAAGACCTGAGTTCAATCCCTGGTTCCACAAAATATAATAATTAAAAATTTTTTTTAAATGTTAAGGGACTGGGGAGGTAGCTCTGTGGCACAAGTGCCTGCTTGGCAAGTGTAAGGTCATGAGTTTGAACCCCAGTCCCACAAAAATAAATAAATAAACAAACAAACAAACAAACAAATAAATAAATGTTGTCTGCTGTGGCTTGTTTGAGGACACATGTAGGGTATATTATAATCCTTTCTCTCCAAAGATGGAATAAAGTAATTTGAAAGCAACTAATCCTCATGCAGAATATGAGGGTCACTGAAAACAAGAGCATCCCTGACTCCAGGATCCAGATAAAGCTTTAAAAAGGGATAGCAGAATGAGAGGGGAAGGTTGCAAAGCAGTCTCTTGGCTGAGGCTGAATGTGTGTGTGTGTGTGTGTGTGTGTGTGTGTGTGTGTGTGTGTGTGAGAGAGAGAGAGAGAGAGAGAGAGAGAGAGAGAGAGAGAGAGAGAGAGAGAACAAACCTCTGGATGCACAAAGGTCCCAAAAGTGTTCCGTTAGAGACAAGAGCAGTTCCTTTTCTGTGTAGGGATGCAGAGTTTAGAATATGAGGCATACAGAAGCTATGCAAAGAATAAACTAGAGAGCAACACAGCTCACGGCTCAGATATCTTGGGTCTTCACACTGTTAGTAGAGCAGGGTTGGCCTGAGACTAATGTTTAACACCTCATACCAGCATTTTGTCTTTACTCCTCTCTGAACTGAGGCTCCCGGGCCTGGCGGGATGGCTCAGTGGTCTAAAGCGCCTGCTTGGGATAGCTTGGGTGGCTTCAGGGACCACGGTTCGATTCCACGACACCACATGCTGCGCCAGCCCTGCCCTCGGGGTGGGCTAAGCCGGCCATAAAAATGAGTGAATAAACAAATAAAGGTTCTGAAACAAGAAAAAAATAAATAAAAAATAATGAACTGAGGCTCCCACCTCTGGGGCACAGGAACTTTAGAGTCTTCCTGGGAGAAGAATGACCTTCACTTATACCCATGTCTGAGTCTTGCAATGATATCTTAAAATAGAAAACTTGAGAATAGAGCTTAAAGGCCTGGACATCCTTAGTTTGCAGACTACTGCTTTTTATTTATTTGTTTTTTCAGATAAGGTTTTGCTGTGTAGCCCAGGTTGGCCTTGAACTCAATTTTTCTGCCTCAGTCTTCCTAAAGTGCTACAATTACAGGCACGTGCTACCATTCCTGGTGGAAACTACCACCTTTCAAGCCACTCTTCAAAAACTGTTTTTCCTTTCTTTGTCAAACTGTTCCAACTCCAGGGCATGTTTTGTTGGGTGTTTTTTTGTTTCGTTTTGTTTTGTTTGTACCAGAAGGACGTTGTGCTTCCCCTGCTGCTGCTTATACCACTGACTTATATCTTTGGGGCTTAGCCTTTTAAAAATCTGATTTTGATTGAATTCCCAAATCACTGTTTTAAACCTGGATCCAAGTGACACATGCCAGCTTCCGTCAACTTATGGGAGATACATAAGGCCAAAACTGGACTTTAGAGAGACGGGGACCAAGGAGAAGGAAGATTGGATAACCTGCCAGAGTCACTGAGTGACAAAACTGGAAATAGAACTGGAACCCAAATCTCCATACTGTCACCTAGGAGAGCGTGCCAAGACTCTGTGTTAGAAACAGACTTCTCTAGAAAACAGGTAAGCGCGGCTAGGAATCCACTGGGAGCAATGACATTTTGTCTCTGTTCGTTATTTTGTGTTCTCCTCTAGCCCACCAACTAGCTTTTCTTTCTTCTCTTTTTCTTTCCTTTCCCCATCCTATCCTGAGTGTATTTTTTCTCTTCCTTTCCAGCTTACTTCTCCCTCCCAATCCTTTTTGTTTTCCTCTTTGCTTACTTAGGTCATCCTTTTTATTCTTCTCTTCTCATCCCTTCTCTCCATCACCTCTTCCACTCATTTCCCTCCTTTGTCTCCACTAATTCCCAGTATGTCTCATTCCCATCTTTTTTGAGGACTTGGAGACTGTGGTCCAGGAGAGAGGTCACTTGGGTTTGGACACTCAGTAGCATGTCCCTCTGCTCAGACTCTTTTCCCTGTATCCTAGGAAACTGACCAAACAAAGTACCTAGAGAATGAATGTAAGCAAGAACCCAAGTGTTCTAGGTCATGGTGTTTCTTATGCTAGCTAAAAGGATAGTCATATGGGGACAACCCACTTGGGTCCCCCTCCTGTTCTTCTCTTGGACAGGAGCTTTCTTTCCTCCAATAAATCTGTTCTGCTCATAAAAAAATAAAAAATAAAATAAATAAGTAAAAGGATAGTCTTGGATGATACAGGTATAGTAGGAAGAAAAGGAACAAAACATTTGGGAGTAGGGGTGCTGGCAAGGGCACAGAGAATGAAATCTCTGACAGTAAGAGAGTTCTATTCTTAAATATTCTGCCCTGAAGGAATCTTCAAGACATAGTTAGCTGTCAAATATAGATGTGAAAATACACAGAAGTTAGGAGTTAGCCTGGAGCTACAGAACAAGACTTGATCCTTCACTTCTTTTTTTTTTTTTTTTTTTTTTTTTTTTTTTTTTTTTTTTTTTTTTTTTTTTTTTTGTCTTTTTGAGACAGGGTCTTGCTATGCAGTTGAGGCTGGCCTTGAGCTCACTTTTGTAGCCCAGGCTGGTCTCGAACTCACACCAATCCTCCTGCCTCAGCCTCCCGAGTGCTGGGATTACAGGCGTGAGCCACCACGCCCGGCTAACTTCTAAGTGATTTTGTCATCTACAGTTGGACTTTGCTAGTGACACCTTTGATGCCAGTGGCATTTACAGTTGGACTCAAGGAGTCTCATTTGTCTCTGAGGAACAGGAAGGAAAAAAAACATTTTGTCTACTCCCTTGCTACTGGAGAGGATTATACTTAATCTGATTTGTGTAAAGACAGAATGGCTCTGGTCACAAGTCATAGCCCTCAGAATATTAAGAGTCTGAAGGCTTTTTTATGGCACATACAATCTAAAGGTTCATGGCTAAATTAGTATTTCTTTTTTTTTTTTTTAATTTTATTTTATTTTCTTGTTTCAGAACTTTTGTTTATTTATTTATTTTTATAGCTGGCTCAGCCTGCCCTGAGGGCAGGGCTGGCACAGCATGTGATGCTGGGGATCGAACCGTAGTCCCTGCAGCCGCCTAAGCTTTTCTAAGCAGGTGCTTTAGACCACGGAGCCATCCTGCCAGGCCCCTAAATTAGTTTTCTTGAGGAGTACCTTAAAACAGAAATCCCTTGGCTCCACCATAAAATCGACCAAATCAAAAATTCTAAGTACAGGGCTCAAGAATATATATATATATATATATATATATATATATATATATATATATATATATATATAATTTTTTTTTGAGGGGGGTGGGATGAGGGAGGGGATCAAACTCAGGACCTTGCACTTGCCAGGCAGGCACTTGTGACCCTGAAGAAGAAGTGTTTGCTTTGTTTTTTTGGGCTGAAGAATTTTTAACAAGCACATCTGGTACAGGTGAATTTGGGAAACTCTAACTCTCTTATTAGAGATTAAGAAATTGTAATCTAAAGTCCCACAGCACAGCACCTGGTACACCAAGAAACTTCCCTAGATCTTTAAGCAAGAGGATAAGGCACAGGACTGGAACTCTGGTTCCCTTCAGGGAAGTCTTGTAATTCTCCCTTACTGGGGAGTTCCTCACTTCCCAAGGTGTTAGTGGATCCTTATCCTTGTGCGGTAATCCTCAACAATCTGCTTGTGATATATCCTAAATCCTGCCTACTGCAGTTCTTTCTCTTCCCTCACTGTGGGCAGGCTCACTCCTCTGAGGAGTGGCTAGGGTTAGCACTCCTGGCCTTAGACAGCTAAGCAACATCTAGCACTTTTTTAGTGGGTATCAGGAAACAAACTCAGGACTTCGTACTTGCCAGGCAGGTACTATGCCACTGTGCTATGTCCCCAACCTCCAGAGACAACTTTAAAGGACTGAAACAAGATGTGGTAGTGTATAACTGTCATCATAACACTCAGGAGACAGAGGCAGGAGGATCACAAATTCAAGCTCAGCTTGGGCAACTTAGAGGCTTAGCAAGACACTATTTCAAAAATTTAAATGAATTAATGAATAAATAGCCGGGCGTGGTGGCTCACGCCTGTAATCCCAGCACTCGGGAGGCTGAGGCAGGAGGATTGGTGTGAGTTTGAGACCAGCCTGGGCTACAAAAGTGAGCTCAGGACCAGCCTCAACTGCATAGCGAGTCCCTGTCTCAAAAAGACACACACACAAAAAAAAGAATAAATAATAAAAATGGCTGGAAATATGGCTTAGTGAAAAGCCCCTGGTTCAAGCCCCAGGACCAAAATAATAAAATGTAAACAAGCAAACAATGAGTGATTGACACAGATAGGAGGAAAATGGTCTGTTAGAGGGGAAACAGGAAGAAGACCTCTGCTTAGCTCTTTAGATGGGAGAAGGATATAGGTAACAAACTGATCAGGGTAGATAAGTTAGCTAAAGGACAGAGTGAAAGATTCAGGCAGGTCAGAGCAGAACGGAGAGGAGGCTGGCCAGAACTGCCAGGTCCTTACCGTGTCTGTGAGCTATGTTTCCTGAGCTCTGCGATGCTCTCCACCGTGGGCTGAGAAGCCCAGCTTGGCTTCTTTTCTCCTGTGTACTTGCTTGCTTCCTCTCCTCTCCTACTGCAGTTAGCTTCTATTACAGGCAGGGTTACAGGCAAAGAGAAGGAAAGGGGTGGCGAGAGGTGTAAGCTCTTTCCTTAGTCCAGCCCATCCAGCTCTTAAAGGACCAGGACGCTAGTCCTTGTGAGACTAGTGGGGGTAGAGGGGCAGGAAAAGAGGATTAAAGGAGAGGGATTGACTGACAATGAATCTCCATGTAGAAGCCTTGTGGCCCTTTATCTTGATGTCCACCCTCCCCCACAGTCCCAGCTGACCCCAATGCTGTAGCAGCTCTCAAAGTGAAACTCAAGGAGTATCTGAACTGCAGTGCTCAATGAATCACTGCTTTTCATTCCTGTGGGTCTCTGCATGTAGAATGGCTGGTTTTGCCCTCATTTCATCTGGCTGCTTTCCATAGTGTCTGTTTCAGCATGCTCATGTGTATCTGCATCCTGCCTTAGAAGGCATTCAGTGGCACAGCAAAGGAAGAAAATAGGATGGGAAAGAAGGAAGATAAGGACAAAGGGAAGGAGGAATGGTGACCCAGTGTCAAGGGTCAGCTTCTGTGAACTTACAAGGCACTGCTTAAATACTGAACGGTGTGCCAAGCGTGGTGGCACACACCTGTAATCCCAGCACTCGGGAGGCTGAGGCAGGAAGATCGGTGCGAGTTCGAGACCAGCCTAGGCTACAAAAGTGAGCTCAAGGCCAGCCTGACCTGCATAGAGAGACCCTGTCTCAAAAAGGCAAAAAAAGAAAAAAAGGAAAAAAAAAAGTAAAATAAATAAATAAATACTGAACAGTGCACATGTGAATGTGAAACAATTCATCCCCCACCCCTTTACACTGACTTGTTGCCTCTACAAGCATTTGTTCAGTGTTAGGACATGCATCTATGTTTTACAGAGCCAGGGTGGAGATGAAGTAGGCTCAAGATGTGTAAGAATCCAGAATAGAGGAAATACAGAAAATAATGAGCTCCTCTCAAGGGTGACTGACAGGACAGCAGACAGAGGAACAAAGATTGAGGAAGGGGCCTGAGAGGAATAGGACATTATAAAGGGGATTGAGGAAAGGGAGCCGGAGTAGATACAAGATTATGTATCATGATCCTGTACTTCACACTGAGAAACTGAGGTGTAGGAAACTGTAGACTCACAAGTATCCACAGCAGAATATCCAGCTTCTTAACACTCTCATAGCTCTGCAAGTTGGATTTACTTTTTTTTTTTTTTTGTGGGACTGGAGTTCAAACTCATGACCTTGCACTTGTCAGGCAAGCACTTGTACCACCGAGCTATCTGCCCGGCCCCCTGGATTTACTTTCATTCTGCTTTGGTTAAGCTTTGTGGTGTAGCTCTTTCTTAACCAGGGAAATACAGGCAGTTGAGGCACAAGGCACAGCCTTGAATGAGAACTTCTGTGGAATCCTTAAAGTCCTTTCTCTGTAAGATACATTTTAACCATAGGCACAGAGGGAACCAGCTATGTTAAATGTATCTGGCTGGCTCTCATGGTCCAGTCCCCCCCCCCACCACCGTGACATCCCTCAACTAATATGTTACCATTAGTGGCTATTCAAGCTAAATTTTTAGGTCCCTTAAAATAAAATCCTCTTAGATGATGACCATAGATAAGGAAATATTGTGACAGGATGAGGACATATACCTGGCTTTTGGAATAGCAGGCCAAGTTGTTTCCAGATCTGAGGGCTAACAGAGTTCTTCACTATGTAATAATTTACTAAGTTATAATCTCTGTAGTTTTCTATATCTGTGCTATATTTTACAATGAAAGGACTTAAAACTTTTGCATCTAGAATTTTTTTGTTTGTCTGTTGCATTTTAGGGAAGGGCCTACAGGGTCTCACTACTAGATCAGACTCATAGTGATTTGCCTGTTTACAGCCTCCCAAGAGCTGGGATTACAGGCACGCACCACCACACCCATTCTCACTTGCCATCTCAGCCTGCCCCAGGGGGTAGGGCAGGCCCAACAGGCCTGGGGATCAAAACACAAAACCTCCTCCTGCACCTGCTTGCAGGTGCTTCAGTCCACTGAGCTATTTGGCTGGCCCTATAATTTTTTTTTGGCCCTATAATTTTTTTTTTTTTTTTTTTTTTTTGTCTTTTTGAGACAGGGTCTCGATGTGTAGTTCAGGCTGGCATTGAGCTCACTGTGATAGCCCAGGCTGGTCTTGAACTCACATCGATCCTCTTGTCTCAGCCTCCCAAATGCTGGGATTACAGGTGTGAGCCACCACACCTGGCTTGGCCCTATACATTTTTGAAACCTTAACTTTTTCTTCTCTTTCTTTTTTTCTTTTTTAAGACAGAGTCTTACTTTGTAGCGCAGGCTGGCCTTAAACCTGCTGCAGTCCTCTTGCCTCAGCCTGCTGAATATCTAGATGCTGAGATTATAGCCATATACTACCATGCCTAATGGTCTTAAATAATTTTTACCTACAGTAGATCAACCATACTCTTCCATTTTTTTCTGTATTTTTTTTTTAGGGAAATTCAAGGTATCACTACTAGATCAGACTCATAGTGATCAGCGTGTTTACAGCCTCCTAAGAGCTGGGATTACAGGTGTAAACCACCACGCCCAATCTCAATTGCCATCTCAGTGGACCTAGAGGGCAGGGTCAGCATGACAGGCCTGGGGATCAAACCCCTTCTTGCAGGTGCTTTAATCCACTGAGCTGTTTGGCCAGCCCTTGTTTTTTGTTTTTTGAAACAGGGTCTCACTATGTAATTCAGACTAGTCTTGAACTCACTACATAGCCCAGGCTTACTTTAAACTCACAGTGATTCTCCTGTCTTAGCCTCATTAAGTATTGCAATTACACTTTGCCTGGCTACTGAGAGCCAGGAAGATAGGGGAAGAAAAGAATATGAAGGGAAAGGAATCATTACAATTTAGGAGGACATTCACTGGGATTAGGATGAGTAGAGGGAGCACCAAAATGTAAATGGTGATTTCAGATTTCACATTGACAGCAGTCCTGGCTCACGTGCTTATCTAGCTATCTCATTTTTACCCACCTGACAGCAGCATCTCCTTTTTTCTGAGCTTCATCCTCACATTCTTTGTACCCCACTTTTTTTTTTCTTTCTTTCTTTCTTTTGTCTTGTTGAGACAGGGTCTCATTAGGTAACTCAGGCTTGGCCTTGAGCTCACTTTGTAACCTGGGCTGGTGTCAAACTTGCACAGGACCTAACAATCCTCCTGCCCCAGCCTCCCAAGTGCTGGGAATACAGGCATAGACAGTCACACCTAGCCTTTTTTAAAAATTATTATTATCTAAAGAAAATACAGGGGCCCAGCAGGATGGCTCAGTGGTCTAAAGCGTCTGCTTAGGAAAGCTTAGGGGGCTGCAGGGACAGTGGTTTGATCCCCGGCACCACATGCTGCGCCAGCCCTGCCCTCAGGGCAGGCTGAGCCGGCCATAAAAATAAACAAACAAACAAACAAAAGTGGGCTGGGGAGATAGCTCCCTGGCACAAGTGCCTGCCTGGCAAGTGTAAGGTCGTGAGTTTGAACCCCAGTCCTCAAAAAAAAAAAAAAAGAAAATACAAAATAGTAAAAAGATGGGGCCCGGCAGGATGGCTC
>PVJA010043875.1:0-16509 GCA_004027025.1 Myocastor coypus | reverse complement strand
GGTCCCCTAATCTCCTTGACCAGGAAATTTGGGACACCTCTGAGTTACAGGATATTACAGCACAGGTTCTCTTATATCCTGGGTCTTTATTAACCTTGAAGGGCTAGGGCCAAAATATTGGCTATCCTTATAGCCCTTCTTTTTCTCCAATTGTCGGTCTGTTAACTTACATTCTCAACCCTCCAGCAGAAAAGCTTTGTGATACTATTATTCTATAACATAGGTACTGGGCTTATCAATAACATAGGTACTGGGCTTATCATTGGTCAAATTTTTAATAACTGATCAATACATAACCTTGATGAAAAGTAGTTGCTTTAAACCTCTAATAGAATTTTAGCCAAATAACTCCTGATGTTTCTCTGAGCAGACGTTTGCTGGTGAACACTGACAAAGTTACTGACTTTTCCGGTGGCAGAATATTTAAAAATATAATGAGACTAGACTGTGACCGTGAACAAGACTAGAAGTGTCTGTCCTCACCAGCCCCACATAGCACAGTGCTGGACATTCTGGCCAATGTGACAAGGGGAGAAAGGGAATAGAAGGCATACAGAGCAGGGGAGAAGAAGTGTCACTGTCCTCATCTGCTGATGTCACAATAGTCTGTATAGAAAATTCCAAGGAATCTACAGAACAAAGATTGCTAGAACTTGCTGAGTTCAGCAAGGCCAAAGGTTATAAGAGCAACACACAAAAAACAAGTGTACAGCCAGGGATATAGCTCGATGGCACAGCACCTGCCTGGAAAGCTCAAGGCCTTGAGTCTGAGTCCATGAACCAAAGGGGGAACAAAACCCAAGCCCTGACAATGAACACATCTACACTGAAATTAAAAATACCATTTGTGAGCACTGAAAGTAAAGTAGCCATGTGTAAATCTAACAAAACATTTGTAAGACATGGAAGGTGAAACTGCAAAACAGTGAGGAAACAAAAATAGTTATAAATAAGTTCACAGAAGATTTAATGTGAGGATATAAAGCTATACACACACATGCATCTAAAAATAGAGCCACGAAAATCTAGAAAGCAAACACTGATGTAACTGAAGGGAGACATAGGTAGTTCTGTAATATTGAGATGTCAATGTCCCATGTACACAGGACTTGGACAACATGAAACCATCAGTTACACCTAACTTATACCAATTCCATTTTGGCCTTCAATAGATAGGACAACAGGTGTATACAATCCCACCTAAGTCAAAATAACTTTTTCAATGACAATGGAATGGAAGGGGAAAGCTATACTTGACGGAAACCTTGTAAATTCACAAGTGTGTAAAAATTGAACTGCACACTTTTTAATAGCCAATGGACCTGGAAAAAAACCATAAACACAATTAGAATATACCTTGAAATAAATAAAAAATATAAAAAAACTAAAACTTACTGGATAAAGCAAAGTAAGTGTTGAAAGGCAGATATGATGTACAGTGACGAATGCATATGTTACAAATGAAGAGCTATGAAATCGATGCCCTACCTGCAATGCACTGTTGATAAAGAGCAAATTAAACCTGGCACAGAAGAAACAAAACAGTAAAGACCAAAGTAGAAGGCCAGGAGCACTGGCACACACCCATAATCCCAGCTACTCAAGGGACAGGAAGATCACAAGTTTAAGTCCAGCCTGGGTAACTTAGTGAGACTGTATCTAAAAACAAGTAAGAGAAGATAGGGGCTGGAGCTCTACCGTAGTGCTCACTGGCTCCCTCAGTTCATTCACCAGTACTTCCTGCCTCTCAAAAAGATCAGAGGTAAACAAACTACAAAAACAACAGAGAAAAAACAGTAAAATCAAAAGTTGGTTCTCCACAAACAACAAAAGTAACAAACTTTTAGTTATACTAAAGGAGGGGGGGGAGGAAAGGCACAAAATAACAAAATCAGAATTGAAACTTGGAACATATTCTGTTTCTTGTACCTCGGTCATCTTTTAAGAAATCAATCCAAACCCAAATCCAAAGTCATGAAGATTTTTTTTTTTTTTTTTTTTTTTTTGTGGAACCAGGGATTGAACTCAGGGGCTTGTGCTTGCCAGGCAAGTGCTTATTCTACTGAGCTATCTCCCTAGCCCCAAGATTTATTTTCTTTCTTTCTTTCTTTCTTTCTTTCTTTCTTTCTTTCTTTCTTTCTTTTCTTCCTTCCTTCCTTTTTCTTTCTCCCTCCCTCCCTCCCTCTCTCTCTCTCTCTCTCTTCTTTTTTTTCCCCAATTTTTATGTATTTGGTACAGGGTCTGAGTATATAGCTCAGACTTGTGATCCTTCTGTTTTCAGCCTCCCCAGTGCTGGGATTACCGGCATGCAGCACCACACCCTGACTCCACTGCTGGTTTAGTGTGTCCCGGAGCAGCGCTGGTAAGGCACGGGCAGATCCAAGATCTAACCCTGGTCCCTGTGCTTGCCAAAGTAGGTGCTTAGTCTGCTGAGCTATCTCACTGGCCTGTTGCTCTATTTTCTAAGACTTTAATATTTTTAGTTACTACTCTACATCCATTAGAATGGCTTTTACCACAAAAATGAAAAGTGCTGGTGATGTAGTGAAAAAATTGGAACTGTTGTGCATCATTAGTGATGCGTGAAATGGCTCAGCAGCTGTGGGAGATAATTTGTTGGCTCCTCATAAAGTTAAACACAGAATTATCATGGGATGCAGCACTTTCAGTTGTAGCTACACAGCCAAGAAACGTGAACACAGAGATCCAAACATATTTGTAGACCTGTACTCACAGCAGCACTATGTATAATACTCAAAAAGTGGAAACAACATATGGGGCCCATCAATAGATGCATGGAATCATGGTTTGTATCTAGCTGTCCCCTCAAAGTCTCATGTAGTCATTGGGCAGGCTTCTAGAGTTTGTGATTCATTCATGATCCAATGCTGGGATTATGGGCCTGAGTGCTACACTCACCCTGGGGCTGGCAGCCTGAATACAACATAAGGGAGGGAGAGGCTTGCTAGCTGTAGCAGCTACTGCTCCTTCCTTTGCTCTCTGCTGTCTTCCATAGCCATGAACTGCTGCCCTTTTTCAAGCGCTACTCTGCCTTAGCAGCAGCAGAGCATGGGTTGAAACCACCATACTTTCTTTCCTTAATTCTGGGTACCGGATATTTTGCCCCAACAACGAAAAGTAACCAAGACAAATGGATAAGCAAAAACTGGTGTATCTAAACAATGAAATATTATTCAGTAAAAAAGAGAACTAAAGTTCTGGTTAAGATCCAGTTTTCAATATGGATCAACCCTGACAGCCATTATGCCAAGTGAAGTAAGCCAGGTGGCATGCTTATAGGTGGGGACAAAGGCACGGTTCTTATCTCCTTCAAACAGTCTGACCATGATGGTGTTCAGCATCTGGGTTAGTGGTGGACCCATTAAAGGGGTCCAAGCTGGCTGGCTCGAATGTTGTTAGGACATCTCTTCTAAACAGTTTCCAGTGCAGGAAGGTGGCACATGCAACAGCGAAGAGCCCTCTCCAGGAGGTAAGGCCCACTCTTTGGATGCCTGCTTATGGAAGATGGGAAGCTACGTCATTAGGGCTCACTTGCTTAAGGCAGCCCTGGAGTCCTCATAGAGAAAACGAAATCAAGAAGGATGAGTGCTCTGTATCAGAAAAAATGACATCTTAAAGTCTGGTGATTGGTGTTGTCATTATTATAAATTTTGGAATTACAAGGCCCCAATACCACCCTCTGGAACCAGGGCTGCAGAGCAACAGACACCCCCAGATATGTTGAAGACAGGCCTTAATTTGCCTCTTGATGGGAGTTTTCTCCAGGTAGATGAAGCAGGCACTGAACTCAGAAAAATAAGCCCATTTTTGTAATACACTTACCAATCACAGTGAGTCCCACAAGTAAGTATCATTCCCAGCTTTGTTCAACCCGTCTTTTTCCTCTCTCCATTCCCACTGCCCCATGCCTTGTAGTTCATTATCCTATCATCATGCACAAGAGTACTACCTCTCTCTTCCTCACTCTACTCTGGGGGAAAAAAAAAAACAAAAACAAAGGCCTGCTCCACATCTTCTGTGAGGATTCAGACAATGTTCAAACTCTCTAGTCCTTGTGACCTACGCCCCATCCATTTGCCACACACAGGTGCTGCTATGATCCCCTGGGTCCTCCATGTAAGTCTGCTTTCAACCAAGACTCCTCTCTCACCACCCCACCCCACGGAAGCCATGCCCCTCTGTGCCTCCGGAGTACTTTTCTCTTCTTTCCTTTTTTTCCTTTTCTTCTGGCGTACTTTTCCAACAGCTCAGACACACTGTGGACCTGATTACCCTTCCCTAACCTCCCAACATACTTGGACTTGCCCACGGCGCTGTCCCCCAGGCAGATGATCTTCACACTGTCACCAGCATCATACTTGTCCTGGTCCAGCTCAGAGGGTTTGGTTCTGTCCTCTGCCATGGGTTCCTGGCTGTAAAGGAAGCTCAGCCACTGGGTCTTGTCACTATCTAGGAAAGCCAACAAAAACCTGCTGTTAGAGATGAGAAGTTCCTTCAACCAAATCTCTTCTTTCTCTTCCTGGACAGAAGTTTAGGAGGGAGGAGCCCTAGGGCATCATTCTTCTCTGCGCACCACCAGTTTGGCTGGCACATGCTGAATTTTGATGTAACTCTGTCCTCACACCACACCTTCCACCTAACACGATAAAGCTTTACAAGGTCAACATGTTTTTCACTTGTAAAACACTGACAAAGGCCGGCCAGATAGCTCAGAGGACTAAGATGCCCGATTAGGCAGACACAGGGACCGGAGTTTGATCCCATGCTAAGACCTTGATGGAGACTGGGCATATGGTGGCACACACCTGTAATGCCAGCGCTTAGGAGGCTGCAAACAGTAGGAGCATTATGAGTTGGATCTATGTAGTGAGACCCTGTACTAAATATATAAGAATAAAATAAAATTAAGCTAAAAAAAACTGACAAAAGTAGTATCCCTGTCGCAAAGCAGCCTGAGTGCTCACCACTACATAATACAGACCACAGAACCAAAAACGCCTAGCACACATTCACTACCTGGTCCTTTCACTCTCTCTCACTCCCCCATCTATCCTGCTATAACGCAAGGTGCATCTCCGTCCCTCAACATGGATATTGCTCCATCTCTCTTTATGCTTTTAACTTCTAGTGGCATCCAGCATTTCCTCAATGCTGACAGTACCACACTGTAATTACAGATTTACTTCCCTCAGTATGACTCAGATACGCAATTGCCCTCCTAGGAGACTAAGGACACAGACATAAGGCATATGTTGAACATGAATATAATACTTTACTCCTGCCAAAACAAATACTGCGCCTCACATTCCCAGCTGTACGTTATCACCACCCAGCTTCAACACCTATGTGTAACAGTACCCGTAGCCTCTTCCACTCCCCTCAACTCAAGTCAGATCCTGCCAACAGTCCCAAGAATGACGACCTAGGGAGTCTGGGGCAGTAAGAGCTACGACAGGGCTGCGCACTTGCGGGAGGGGCAGAAAACACTGGCAGGGCCCCGGGGTTCCCTGCGGCGCCCAGCTACCGCCTCCACGCAGGCAGGAACCGAGTGTGCTTACCGCACAGCGCCTGGGAAGCGGCGCGTGAGGGCTCGCCCTCTGCAGTCTACAGACACGTGACCCACGCAAAAGCCAAACCTGGGCCGTCGCTCCACGCTCACACACCTTCGGTGGCCGTCGTCGTCGGGTGGCGAGCCAGGGTGCACACTCGCAGTCGACAGGCCCCTTCCCGGCACCCACCACGCCCAGACAACGCGCACCACACAGCCGCAACTGTCCGGCCTCCTTCCCTCCTTCCCTGCCCTAGGGCCCGCCGGCAGCCTCGGAGGCGAGTGCTACGGGCTAGTGCAGTCCTGCGTCAGAGCTTGAAAGGCTAGAGACGCCGCACACGGCACACCCCGGAAGGCCTCCTTCCCCCGACCCAGGCAGCCCCACAGCCTGCAGCGTACCGCGGCTGCTACGCAACCACGGCAGGACCCTGGGAGGGGTGTCCCGCCGAAGGCCCGAAGGCCCCCGCGGTGTGCGGGCTGGTTAGCGCGGTGCCTGATTGGCGGGCGCGCGCGCGGACATCCGGGTTCTACAGCGTTCCCCTGGGAGTGGGGAGGTGGTTTGAGTGTGGGGGTGGGGCGTGCTGGGCTGGGGTCCTGACAGAAGTGCGCGCGTCCCGGTCCTCGCGTCCTAGTCCCGTGGTGGTAGGGTAATCGCTTTTGGGAGGCATATAGTCACGGGCTATTGTGGGCCCAAGCGTTAGGAGAAAGGAAAATTTGAATTAAAACACAAATTAATAGGATAAAGGCGTTAATTGGAAAGTGGGAAGATAGGAAAGGATTCTCGCTTAGGTGGACAGAGGGGCCACGCTCTGATACGGGGGTTCGGACTGGTCCACGCATAAAAGCGGGAGGCCAGAATTCAAGAAGTAGCACATGGGCTGAAGTCCGGTTCAGCATTATCTCAGTCCTAGTGTCACAGTGCTGGAATCTATATCCGAGAGATAGTTTTGCTTCCAGGAAAAGGTAGTGGCCTTGGTCACCCTCTGCCTTCCCTGGAATCCAGGTGATTGCAGGTTTGGGACGGTGGCTGGAGACTTAGGTGTAACTGAGTGTCTCTGTAAATCTCACGGTGTCCTCAGTCTTAAAGGGGGATGAGAGCATGTTAATTCAGCATTAATCAACCCTGTCAGGCCAGCCGCTAAATGGTCAGTGTACCCTTATGCAGAGGCGGGAAAAGGTGTGACCCAAGATTTATGCTAACAAAGGATACATAATTAAAGCCAAATCTTGTTCTGTTTTTAGTTACCTATTGGCAATTTGTAGTCCACATGAAGAGTCACGATTCATAACAAAAATGGCTTTTAAATTCCAGAAGAAAATAAATGATCATTTAATGAGAAGCAGGTGATGGCCCAGGACACTGCCTTGTCTCTGACTATATCATGATTGATATAGTGTGATCAGGAAGTCACTGTTGTAACTCTGGTGGACATTTGTTACTAACCAAGAACCTGGATGGCCATGACTGTGCAAGATTTAGGATAGGCACCTCACCCTCCTCCCTGGCGTATTCACTGTTTCTTTCAGCAGGCACCTTTTAAATTAGCTCGAGGGCTGGACCTTTCACAGGGGCTGCAGCCTCTATGTCCTCCCATGGGAGGGGGCGTTAATTGCTGAGAGGTTGCAAATGAAAATGCTTGAGAGCCCTGTGTGGGCTTTCTGGCCAAAATGTCTATGAGCTGAAACATTTATGAAGTAAAAGGAATTTTCCTTAGGTGACATGGAAGAAACAGTGGGCCCTAGTGGAGTTTCGCTTTTATTCTGAACTTATAGTGCTCATGGAAGTTTGAAAGAAGGAGCCAATGACCTGATTTGCAGATTTAGGTTCCTGGAGAGGCTGCCACACAAGCGCAGGAACAGTACTAGCGGCTTGTGAAGTGAGAGACATTTGGGAGGTAGATTTGCTGGGATGTAGTGGGCAGGAGAGCAGAGATGCACAGTGACTTCTAGGTATCTGGTGACTATCTCTCTTGGTTTGTGTTACTCGTTGCTATATTAGGGAGAGCCAGGTGGGCAGGCTGTGCCCTGCAGTGTAGGGTGGCTCCTCAGGCTGAAAGGCTGAACCCTCACTGGGACAGGCCCTGTATAGCTATCCTGGGACCAGCCTACTTTGAGAGGCCGAGAAGCGTGTTCTCTGGCCTGTATTCTGCAATTTGTCTCCTGTCATGGGGAGACGTATTATCCCATCATAATTCCGAAGTTATGAGAGTTGAGGGTAAGTTCTATTTTCTCCATTGTTGGGTGAAGCTGTTTACTGAGATGCTGAGACCATTCCTGTCTTTGGAAATCCATACACCTCAATGACTTCCCCTGGGAGAGATTCTCACATGATATGATGGTATACTAGAGTAATTATTAATGATCAAATGATGTACTAGCAATGTGCCATTTTGTGTTCATGGCAGGACCTCTTGCTGCCTTTTGGGACAGAGATACTCCCTCAGAGAAGGCTGCCGGGACATCTGTGTGCTCTGGGTAAAACTTCCAGCATTCTTTCATCACAGTAGTTCTCTCATTTGTATGGTAAAGAGTATGCTGTTCATAATCTCCTCGTAAACACCAGGCAGCAATACTAGCAAGTGCCTTCCCTTTGGTGCCCTTCCTTCGTCATGGAGTAAGGTTCTGCAGGTGTACTACGAAGCAGCTGTTTTTATTAACAAGTGACACAGTGAAGGCAAAACCCACTCAGGAGTGTAATGTAATCTCTTACGTTAGTGTTTGTTGTTTTTAGCGTTGGAAGCGGAACCCAGGATATTTTGTGTACTGAACCCCCACCCCTGGCCCTTACACTTGTATTGGGAATTCTGACTCACATCTTATAAACATAATCTCAGTTTCGCACTTAGGAATCTTCCTTGTTCCTGTCATTTTTAGGTGCAGCTCTAATGTGAGGATCCACTGAAAGCTATTGAGATGATGTAGGAAGAATATAATCTTTATGCTAGTTCTTTTATGGCAATCTTAGCATTTTTGTTACCATAGGTTAAACAAAGCCAAGTTCAGAATAGTGTCTTACCACCCATCTTTTAGTTCCCAGGGCCACTAGTATCAGTCAGACTTGCCAAATCTGTTCAGGGGTTCCCCCTAGGGAAATCCCGGTAGCCATCTACAGTCTCTCCACTTTGAGGATATACAAAATAGTCCTTAGCGCAAGAGGAGCATGCCATCCCACTTCTGCATTGATATAGTGCCCTGAGGACACCAGTTTTATAGACATAGATGACTGCCTGAAGTGAGTACACAGGGATGTCAGCTTGTTTACTCAGACACCTTGCAGATGTGGGAGCCATCCACATGTGCCGCTTCAGTGCACCCCTCATGTTTCCATAGGGGTGGGTCCTGTAAATGACAGATTTTGTTGTTTTGAATGTGTGTCTAGGCCACCGTATATTGTCCATGAATTGGTAAAAGCCACCAAAAGGATTTCACCACTGCTTGCTGTGTCTGTCACTGCTAGGACAGCAGTGTTCTAGGCAGTCTGCTGATTTGTCTTTTCTCCCTTTCTTCTTCCTACCTTCTGCCCTTATCTGCCTTGAATCAGATCATCGTCCTACTGATTACTGTGATGTCCCATCGTGTTGGAGCTGTCACCACAAGCCCAGTAGTAGCTCTTTATAGGATGGGGAATGGCATAAGAGGATAGAATCCTACATTTTAACATGCAGTTTCTGAGGGAAACCAGCTTTCTCTATTGAAAAACAATCAGTGTTACCCATGTTCATTGTATTATGGTGCTGTTCTGGACACTGCAAGGATTATCAGCGTCTCTCAGGATTAGAATTAGGAGTAAGGATTAGAATTAAGGTTTCGATTAGGGCTTGCATTGGAAATAGGGTTTAGGGTTTAGGGCTGGGGCCAGGGTTAATGTTAGGATTGGGTAAGGGTTTAGGGTTAAAGTTATGGCTAGGGCTTATGTTAAGGCTTATCAGTAGACATGATTAGGGTTGGTCTTAGGGATAGGATGTTAGAGTAGGGTGATGGCTGGTGCTGTTTCTTCTTTTTGTATTATCATTGGATGTTTTCTTTTTTCATGTTTGAGATTCCTAGGGTTTATTTCAGGGGTAGTACTTAAGGTTTAGGTCTAGTTATATTTAGGGTTTAGGGTTAGGACTTAGATTCTGGTTCAGTTTAGAGTTTAGTTTTCAGATTGAAGTTGTGGTTTAGGTTAGGGTTTGAGTTCATGTTGGGGATTGGGTTGTTTTTGGGTTAGGATTGGGATTGGGGTTAGGATTCAGCTCAGGGTTGGTATTTGGGTTAGGGTTGGTGTAGGGTTAGGGCTGGGGTTATAGTTAGCATTTTGGAACAGGTTAAGGGTGAAGTTTAGGATGACTATTAGCCAGTTAGTGTTTTAATACTTTCACTTCCCTTGGTATGGGTCCAAAATACTCGCTTCATCATAATTTTGGGATAAAGACATGGATAGTGAGTTTCAGTTAGAATTTCTAAAATTATGACATTGAATAATTTGGATGTAAATTTTTGCTTTTGTTTTACTGCAAAGCCAGAAGCTGGTGCTCTTGCCACACTGAACTGAGCACCTCCCGAGCCAAGTCCTCCCAGCCACCAGAGGGCATGCATGCTCCCTCTTTCCTGGCTGCTGGGTACAGCCTGGGTGGTTGCTGGAGACCAGAATTCATGGAAGGGCATATTTTAGTTTCTGTGCCATAAACAGAGTCATGTGTTGTCTTTCTATGTAATGGGTTACTTTGATTCCAGACTCACCGAGGTAATTTCTTTGTGACTTAGTACCAGGGCATTCAAGCTTACTCAGTAGTTTAAAAATTACAACTTTAAGCCCTCATGTCTGGGGAATTCCTCCTGCAATTGATGAGCTCTTTTATAGCTGCTCTTGGTAAGAGGACGAGGTATTTGTGTGGCTCAAAGTCTGATAAGCTCAGAATGTGTTGGATTGTACTAACCTAAGTCAAAGTGATTCATGTTGCTGTATGTGCCTAAAACAATCAGCCCCTATATAGTGATAATTAAGTTTAGGCCTGACTACCTGTTGAACCATATAGGAATGTAGTTAATGATTTCATTCTGCTAAAGATCAGAGAACGTTCATTTAGATCCTGTGCCCAAGCTATTGTCTAGTTAATTTGTAAATTGTACCTGTATGCATTGGTAGTTACAAATGATTAATTTTAAAAATCAGTATGTGCTAAGTGGAGAGTAGTTTCTGTGTAAAAACCCTGTTCTCTGTCACTTAGTGCCCTTCTCTGTCTTCTCTCCTGCGTGAGTTGAAATCAGGAAGGCCCCGAACTTGATATTAAAGGCACAATTTAAATTCCAGTTTGAACTCTGGTCTGGCTTCTGTTTGAGAACCCGTAACATCTGAACCTGTATTATTTCATTTAATATAATGTCCTCCAGTTTTACCCATGCTATTGCAAGTGACAGAATTTGGTTTTGTAACTGAATTATATTCCATTGGGTGTACATTTTCCTTATATATTCATATGCTCTTGGACATCTATGTTGTTTCCTTATCTTGTTTATTGTGAATAGTACTTGTTCAAACTTGGGCAGGCTTCTGTCTCTTGAACATACTGATTTTCTCTTTTTTTTTTTTTTTTTGTCTTTTTGAGACAGGGTCTCACTATGCAGTTCAGGCTGGCCTTGAGCTCACTTTTGTAGCCCACACTGGTCTCGAACTAGCAGTGATCCTCCTGCCTCAGCCTCTCAAGTGCTGGGATTACAGGCGTGAGCCACCATGCCCGGCAACATACTGATTTTCTTTCATGGCAAGAAGATCACAGTGCTTGCTACTGGGGGTGAGTGGCCTGGTTGCTCTGTTGGCTGCTGGTGAACATGGTCTTGAAATGCTATCATATAAACATCAGTATGCAGAAAGGAAGTCACCATATATGTTGGAGTAAATGGTATCATATCAGTGCCCCAGCAACTGCCTTCATGGGGCTTGTGACCTGGGATCAGTGAAGGATTCTCTAGTAGCAAGAAATCCTAAGTTCCTGGCATGATTGGGGGACAGTTGAAAGCACTACATGCAGAAGTCCTTTTCTGTTCAGAGCTGTCTTAGCTACTCTTTTCTCATTGCTTGGAGAGACTGAAGGTCTGTAATCCCAGTGTCCTTGACTCTTCACAGGAGCCACATAGCTTCTCTCTCCTGTGCACTGATGAGTGGGGCTTAGCAAGCACCTGTTACTGGAACACACTTTCCTTTTTTGTTTTTGTATTTGGGGTAGGGTTTACAGGTTCTCACTACATAGATCTTTTTTTTTTTTTTTTTTTTTTGTGGGACTAGGGTTCAAACTCACAACCTTGCACTTGCCAGGCAAGCACTTGTGCCATGGAGGTATCTCCCCAGCCCCTCATAGATCTGACTCATAGTGATCCTCCTGTTTTAAGCCTCCCAAGTGCTGGGATTACAGATGTGCACCACTACACCCTACTGATTGGTAAGAGCTGGCTTCTAACTGCTCTTGTGCTACACCCAGTCTCAAGCATCATCTCAGTGCGCCTTGGGGGTGGGCCTGGCATGACAGGACACTTTCCTTTCTGTGCTTCTGATTCTGAAAGCTATTCATTATCATCCTGTGTATTTCGGTAGTGTGCAAGGAAAGGCAAGTGCAATTTTGAAAGGGCTGGAGCTTATTTTGTAAAGATATGTGGTGAGAAAGGGCAGTGTTAAGCACATCAGCTCCTTATATGTCACTGCACTGACTCTGGCTCTCAAACTCTGCCCCTAGCAAAAATCCATATAACCCCAATGACCTTCTGTTTCAGGTTTGAGGATTTCCCCATCTCTCTGCCAGTGATTCTCTCCCTGTCTTCAGAGTTAATAAAGGCTTTCTCTCTCTTCTTTTACTTCTGCTTCTCGGTCATGTCACTGAAAAAACCTAACACTCAGGACCTTGTTCTTGCCAGGCAGGCACTATGCCACTGAGCTATATCCCTGACCCAGCCCTCTTTCTTTGATGGAAGATGTCTGAGTACTATCTATATCTTCTCATGACTCTTCATGGGTCCACCACTCATGTCTCTTTTATAAGTTTTCTCAGTTGCTTTTCTTTTCTTTTTCTTTTCTTTTCTTTTTTTTTTTTTGTCTTTTTGAGACAGGGTCTCGCTGTGCAATTGAGGCTGGCCTTGAGCTCACTTTTGTAGCCCAGGCTGGTCTCAAACTCGCACCAATCCTCCTGCCACAGCCTCCCGAGTGCTGGGATTACAGGCGTGAGCCACCACGCCCGGCTTCAGTTGCTTTTCTTTTACTGCTGGGGCAAAGTATGCAACACCCAAAGCTAAGGAAGGAAAGATTTATTTAGCTCAAAGTTTGTGGAGGTTTCAGTCCATACTTGGCAGGCTCCAAGGCAGAGCAGCACGTGGCAGAGGGCAGCAGTTCATGGCAGCAGAACAGCAGCAGCAAAAAGGACTTGGGCCCCTCCTCCTGTCCCTCTCTCAGACAGTAGCTTTTGTTCCTTCAATAAATCTGTTCTGCTCATTACCTCTGTTTGTTCCTAAAATTCATTCTTTGGTTTTGGAGAACACGAACTCATTCCAGGTACTTTTCAGGTTGGGAGGTCAGTTTTCCCTATATTACTTGGAGGTTCCCTGCTGGACGGAGGTCATCCACCCCAGATCAGCGTTTTCTTCCTGCATCAAAATGTGTTCCTGTGGGAGAACTTTTTCAACTTCTCATCCTTCTCTGACTTCATGGTCTTATTTTCCTGTGAGGAAAAAAAAAAAAAAAAAAAAAAAAAAGAGATCAAAGCCCTGTGCCATTCAAAAGATACCTGGACATTTACAGGATACTCTGAGTGAAGCAGACCATGTTATCGATATCCTTTATTGGTATAGTGGATGGCACAGAGATGGGGTACACAGCACACTGTGTCGTGAGGGAGGAGGATGGCCGGTAGGGCTTGCAGAGCTCTCCAGGGAAAGGAGGGGAGCAAGAGCACGGAGAAACAGAGAGACAAGACAAACGGCTGAGGCCAGGTGGAAACTTGCCTCCTAATGGGAGGAAAGGAAACTGTTCAACCACCATAGTGCATGCATTCATTTGTTTGTTTATTTATTTTTGGTACTGAGAATTGAATGCACGCTATCATGCCTGCCAGGAAAGTGCATTTATTTATACACTTCACAAGGTGTTGTCAAGCAAACCCTCCTTGCCTAACAAGTAGCTCACTTGCACGCCTCCTGTGTTCCGAATTGGAACACCTGTCTGCCTCAGGCGCTGCATGCCTTAAGGGTATTCTTTCAGAGTGCTGGGCTTTCAGTTCCCCTTGAGTGAGTAATCTACAGTTCAGCTACTTTCCACGAGAGAGGGCTTCCCAGAGGAGGTGGTATGATTACTGACCCTGCCACGAGCTGGAGGACCAGGCGAAGAAAGGGCAAAACTCATGTGCTGCCCACAAGCTATTCAAGATCTTAATGGATCACAGTTCTGCTCAGTCCTAGCAACAGCAAGTACAACTTGTGTAGAGGACCAGCTGTTTGTGCTATCCTCAGGCTGACTGCATCTTTAATGCAGCATTCAGTGTGAGATTGGAATGAAAAATTCTAATGTGGTTTAGTTACAAAATTTTCTTACTTTTATTTCAGTTAGCAATTGTTCGGTAGAATAAAGTATAACACATTCATTAAACATTTATATTTGGGCAGGTCTCTGTAGGTGATGTTCTAGTCAAGGCACAATTTAAAATAAAACATGTTATCCTTAGGTTTTTTTCAGTGGTGGTGGCAGTAAAGGAAGGGGGGAAGTAGCAGAAGGGGGAAAGTGGTCGCTGTGAAGGCACAGAGTGGAGTGACAGCAGGGAGATGGAGGGAACTTCGGACTGAGACCAAGGGCTGTTGGGGTTGTATGACTTTTTGATAGGGACAGAGCTTGAGGGTCAGGTTCAGTGACACCCAAGGAGCTAATTTGGGTCTCCTTTGTGGTATGGGAGAAGGGATCCAGGGTTGGAGTGGGGAAGAGGAGGAAGTGGTCATTGGGAAGACAAGCTGCTCTTTTTGGGCTTCAGCCACGCTAGACCACCATAATAATTCAGCAAATTATATTTGGGCCAGAAGCTATCATTTATGAATTTCATGTTGTGGATGTACAACTCTGAGTATCTGGGAACATCCAGATGATCCTATTCTTGGTAATAGTACTCAGGTATTTGACATTCTATGACTGTATTTCCATAATCTATGTAGAGTTAGTTGGCATTTAAAAATCCTTGTAATCGGGCCAGCCAGATACCTTGGTGGATTACAGGGCCTGCTTAGGCAGACACAAGGACTAAGGTTTGATCCCCTCCCTGCATGCTGTGCCAGCCCTGCCTCTAGAGCGTGCTGAGACAGAAATTGAAACTAGGCCTGGTGGCGTGTGCCCGCAATCCCAGCACCTGGGAGGTTGAAAACAAGAGAATCATTATGAGTCCAATCTGGGTAGTGAGACACTGTATACCCTGTACTTTATTTATTTATTTTATTTATTTTTTTTTTGGTGGGACCAGGGTTCGAACTCACGACCTTGCACTTGCCCAGCAGGCACTTGTGCCTCGGAGCTATCTCCCCAGCCCCTACCCAGTACTTTAAATAAATCCTTGAAAGGATATTTTCTCCTAAAATTTCATTTACAAACTTAAATTAAGATGAGATGACATTAAATGTATGTATATATAATTATTTAGGGGCCAGGATATAGCTCAGTAGCATAGCACCAGCCTGGCAAGTGCTAGGTCCTAAGTCTAATTCCTGATACCAAAAGAAAACAAACAAATTTTTAGAATTATTTAAAATGCCATGCTGGGCTGGCAGGATGCCTCAGTGGTCTAAGATGCCTGCTTAGGAAAGCTTAGGCAGCCACAGGGACCAAGGTTCGGTCCCTGGCACCACATGCTGCACCAGCCCTGCCTCCTGGGCAGGCTGAGCCAGCCATAAAAAAAAAATTGTATAAAATGCCATGCCCTGAAATTATAATTTTAATGTAATTCCAACAAAAGTTAATAGGTTTAACTTTTCTTGAGGTAAAGAAGTCCATTTATATGTTCCATTTGTTAATTTATCATTACTATAACTGCGTGCCTTAGACTGGATAATTTTGTAATGAGTACAAGCCTCTCTCTCTCTTTTTTTTTTTGTACCAAGAATAGAACTGAGGACCTCATCCTTGTCAGCCAGGTGCTGTACCTTTGAGTTCAATCCCCATCCCTGACAATTTGTAATGAATAACATATTTTTTAAGCCTGGGGTTCTGGAGGTCCAAGTCAAAGGACCCCTTCTGGTGACCAGGCTCCATCTTTCTGGTGGAGACGCTCTGCAGAGTTCTCAGGCAGAGTTGAGATGATAGAGGTATACACAAACACTGGGCCAAGGTGTTTTTTTTTAAGGTAGCACCTGCTTGTTGGGAGTTGCAGAAGCTGGAAAATCAGTCAAAGTGTGTAGGTGGGACTAGGCCTCACTGCCTAAAGTAAACAAGCTAACTCAGGCCTGAGAAAGCATCCTGACTGTTAATGTCTGGTAGTAGTCACTAGGCAACTTTGTGTCATATGTCAATAACTCTGCAAAAGTATAAATAAAAGTAAATTTCATTGTGCTGTGGAGTTAGTCTTGCCTACCAGGCAGATCAGCTGCCAACTAGCCCAGCTTTTGTTTTCTTGTCTTTCTCATTCCTGCAGTCGTTTATCCATGGGTAGAACTGATCTGACTGAGACTAGTGGATCTCTACACCTGCTATGGTTGTGCCACTTGATAGCTGAGTCAGTAATCCATCAATCAGTGACTGAATCACTCCATTCGTGACCTAACCACCTCTTAAAAACACTTCCTCCACAGAGTTTTCAACATCAAAGAAAATTACATTTCAGTCTGACCTTAGGTGTGGATTCTGAAACCATAGCAGATTATATAGAAAAATTAAATAGTGAATGTGGCTAGTAAGACTCTGATATATATATATATATATATATATATATATATATATATATATA
>PVJA010043874.1:0-16509 GCA_004027025.1 Myocastor coypus | reverse complement strand
AACAAAGAACAGCTGAAGAATTTCATGACATCAAAACCAGTGCTACATAATATTCTAACAAATATTTTAGAAAGGGACCAAAATGACCCGAATTCAACAAATGAGAACAGAAGGATCCCACCAAATAGAGTAACCAACTAAAAATAGGAGGAAAAATTGGTAAACACTAGCGAATAAGAGTCATGTCAGTCATAAGTCAGTACATTTCAATTATAACCATCAATGTAAATAGACTCAATTCTCCAATCAAAAGAAGTAGACTTGCAGAGTGGATAAGGAAACAGAGCCCAACAATATGCTGCATACAAGAAACACATTTAACCCGCAAAGAAACTCATAGGCTTAAAGTTAAAGGTTGGAAAACAATACTACATGCTCCAGCACCTTAATTGCAAACTATCAAATAAAAACTGCAACAAGGTTTTTAATTGGAATGAGATCAATTAAAAATAGTCATTTATTTAAAAAATAAGGGACAAGTCATGAATATTATAAAACAGAAGTAAAAGAGAAAGAACTTCGCTGTGTTCTAAAGTAATTATAAAGCTACAGCAATAAAAATAGAGCTTGGCATTAATGGATAAACTGATTGAAACATTCATGGAATAAAATAAAGGTCATAAACATAACACTGAACACATGTGCAAGTTTAAATACACAACAGAGGTGACATTTTTAATGGATGACGCTCAGATATATTAATCATTAAATGATGGTAGAACAGCTGGCCAACCATCTGGAAGAAAAATAACTTTATTCTACATGTTACTCCCACTCCAGCTGGATCAAGCATGAAACTTCTAAAGAAAAACCATAAATATACACGGAAAATCATTCAGGGTTGCTATTTTCCTAATTGTTCCAAGACGGGTGATGAGGTCAGGGAGGACTTTATAGTCATGACATAAAGGAACATTTGTTGAATTTGCTTCAATAAAAATTGGTAGTTTCTGCTGGATAAGAATAATGTGTGTAGAGTTAAAAATCAAATAGCAACGCAGTAAATCAGTTCCAATGTCTTATGGACCAAGCTGGATCTCTTATGAGTCTGGAGGTATGAAGCCAGTAGCCAAATTGTTAAGTGTGTCCAAGCAATGAAAGAAAGAATGTGCTATTAACATAAGAAAAGCCCTTCAACCTTATTCATAATCTCATCCACTTTAGAGGGAAGAAAAACCTTGCCTGCCTGGTTGGGCTATAAGTCAAACACAATAAAATTCCCTTGCAAGTGGGTAAGTCAGTGGCATTCCCTGCAGAGCCTCAGCTTGGGTGGTTGTCATAGATGCTTCTCCCCATCTTGTAAGCCCAGGGCTAATAATCATGGAGCTCCAGAAAGTGGCTAGAGATGCGCAGTGGTGGGCTGGCCACAGCACCCTGCCCATGCAAGCCAGGGCCAGCAAGGCAGGTACGCTTGTGACCTCCGGTCACACAGCAGAGCAGGGATGGAGCCGCAGGAGCCTATACCCTTGCAGCCTGCCCAAGACCTGCTCCTGTGCAGTCACCTGGGGAGGTGGCTGAGGGCATGGCAGCGAGGTCATGGCCCTGAGTCGACACAGCCACTCATTGGCTGCTTAGGGAATTTAGTTTGCACCTCCCAAAGCCCGGGAACAGAAAACCTAAGGCAGCCAACTCATTCATAACTCAGTTGGGAAACCTTTTCCGCACAATTTCTGGGTCCACATCAGACCCCCAAAATGTGTCAGCCTAGTCCTTCATTCCTAAGTGAGAGGGACCTTAAAGAAGCTGGGGGTGGGGTGGTATATTAGTTACTTTTTACTCGTTGCTGGGACAAATGAAGAAAGGTTTATTTAGCTCACAGTTTGTGGAGGTTTCAGACCATATTCGGCTGGCTCAAGGCTGAGTGGAACAGGGCAGAGAGCATCCAGTTCATGGTGGCGGAACAGCAACAACAAAATGGCGACAGAGACAGCCAACCAAACAGGGCAGCAGAGCAACAGCTCCAGTCTGTCTCTCTGTCTCTCTTTATATTCCATTCAGGCTCTCCACCTCAGCCTGTCTGCCTTAGGCTACACCCAAAATCCCAGAAGTACTTAAAACACATAATCCCAGGGATCATGGATCAAGTCTCAAACTCTAGATCAGTACTAACTCACATAATCCCAGTGACTCATGAGTCAAGTCTCAATCTATAGAAGTCCCTGCCCCATGACTGCATGAGGCTTTGCAGGGGCAACTAGACATAAACTATAACAGGTAGGGGAGGGGTCAACAATGTGAAACGGAAAGAGCAAGCCAATGGGGAAAAAAATTTGAAAATTTTTTTATGCTTTTTGGAAAAACATAAAATTCAAGGAATAAACACATCTAAGAACAGTTCTAAGTTAGTGGCCCAGAAAACTGTGAGTTGGTATTTGCAGAAGTATTTAAAAGAATACTACTGCCATAATTTTTTTTTTCAGGGAAATGTCTACAGGGTGTTCAAGGTCTCACGATTAGATCAGACTCATAGGGATCTGCCTGTCTACAGTTTCCCAAGAGCTGGGATTATAGATACACGCCACCACACCTAGTCTCAATTACTGGCTCAGTGCTCCCTGGGGGCAGGGCCAGGATGGCGGGCTCAGGGATCAGTTCCCTGACCCCTGTGCCTGCTTGAGAATCCTTTAGTCTGCTGAGCTATTTGGCCAGTCCTTTCCACAATATTTTTAATTTTATCACAGTAGACAGCCAGCCCTCTTAACAGTGTTTTTAATTTTATGGCAGTAGGGGGGCTCAGCTGGTTAAAGCGCCTGCAAGCAGGCACAAAGGCCAGGGATTTATTTGATTCCAGGGCCTGCTATGCCAGCCCTGTCCCCAGGGCGCACTGAGAAGACAATTGGGACTGGGCGTAGTGGCTCGGGTCTATAAATCCAGCTCTCAGGAGGCTGTAAACAAGTGGATCACTATGAGTCCAACCTAGTAGTAAGATCCTCAGCACCCTGTACACCCTTCCCTAAAAAATAAAATAATAATAACAATAACAATAATAATAATAAACACTTAAGAAAAGCAAGCATCAGAGAAAAGGAATAGCACATGGGTATTTAAAATATGATTGTCAGGCCCAGCAGGATGGCTCAGTGGTCTAAAGCGCCTGCTTGGGAAAACTTAGGCGGCTTCAGGGACCGCAGTTCGAGACCAAACACATCCATCCAGACTTAGTTTAGACCTGCTGGTGCTGTCCTGCCATCTCCAGCAAAGCCGTGGAAGGGGACCTGGGTCTGAATGGGCTGAAGAAAACTCTCTTGAGAAAGAAATGATAAATAGAACGTTACACTTAAAAAAAAAAAGCAAGAAAGAAAGTTGAGGAGATAGCAAGGTGTAATCCAGGAGGTCTAGCCTCTGGTTAGTGAGAATTTGAAAGACATGAAACAGAAATCGGCACCAGGAAATAACAGAATAAACAAGCATTTTCTGAAAACTAAATTCTTAGGCTGGCCAGATAGCTTAGCGGACTTACGTGCCTGCTTAGGCAGAGCACAGGGACCAGGGTTTGATTCCCAGCATGTTGTACTGGCCCGGAGATGGTGATTGAGACTGCGTGTGGTGGTGGCCCACACCTGTAATTCCAGCGCTTGCTGAAATTAGGAAGATTGCTTTGAGTCCATCTGTGTAGCGAGACCTTGTAGAGCCTGTGCTAAATACATAAAAAAGAAGAGAAGAAAATTCACCCAGACCCTTTAGATGTGCTCCTTGCCTGCTGTCTGGAAGACTGGGCAGGACTGGGTGTGGGCGAGACATCTCGGGAGATGCTCCCTGGTTTGGGGCAGTCTCTCAGCAAACTCCTGCATCACAGCCAACTTCTCCTACCCGCAGTACCTGCAGCACAGGTGCTTCTCTGGCACCTAGCCCCTGCTGTGCAAGGCTGGCCGCGATTCCCCCGGAGCAAGCCGAGAGCCGCTGTGGGAGCAGCGCTCCACCAGACACTTCCCAAGACAGCTTCCGTGGCATCATGAAGACAGACCTCCACCTGGCACCTTCGTGGCTGCTCAGGGTGCCTGGCAGTATGCTACCCTGCTGTAGTCCTGGATCCCGGCCAGATGCTGGGGTGGAGAGGCCTTCGGGGGTGCTCTTTCCTAGTCCCGTGTTCTTCTGAGTTCTCTTCTTTGTGGACAATTCCTCATCTCTGATAGTTAATATACTTCATGTTACCTTTTCTGTTCAACTTACGTATGGTTTCGGTCTTCTGAATGGAGCTACCAAACTTGGATGGTTATGCCAAACTTGGAGCCAAACAAATATCAATTGTCTCCGAGGGCAAATAAAGATGTTCTCAAAAGCCCAGCAATGCAAGATTTCAGCCACAGGATGGAGAGTGATAGTCTCAGTGGTCTAAAGCACCTGCTTAGGTGAGCACACAGAGACTGTGGTTCGATCCCCGGTATCACAAGCCACGCCAGCCCTGCCCCCAAAGCTGGCTACGAAAAAAAAGAAAAAAAAGAGAGAGAGAGAAAAAAAAAAAATCCTATCTATCTTTGTGAGGTGTTGTTGGAAGCAAGGTGACCGCATTTTTTGAGGATTTCCAGATATAACTGAATGTACATTTCTTATCTTGGTGTCAGTTCTTAAAAGGGAGTGAGATGGGTTATAGAGACTCAGAGTGCCCGCTTAGGTAAGTTCAAGGATCCGGGTTCAACTTCCACTACCACATGCCGTGCTGACCCCACCCCGGGCACATCAAGCCAGTCGCTAACACCAGGCATGGTGGCACATGTGTGTAATCCCAGTGCTGAGGAGGCTGAGACAGGGGGATCACTATGAGTAGGAGCTTGGGACACTGCGACCTTGTACCAAATACATCATTTTTTTTTTAAAGAAACATCTGACTAATCAGCTCTGCACTGCCATCTTTTAGGTAGCTCCTCACTAAGCAACTAACATGTCTGTGTGCCTGACCAGAAGGGACTGGACCTAAAAACTTACAAAACCAAGGTCAAACTCTCTTCTGCTTGTCCGTATCTATTATACATCCAGAGGCCCAAATGAAGAGTCCAAGCCCATTCTGAAGTGCCTGACCGCCTCAGAATAAAACAAATCACAATTCTAATGCATAACAGCTGAGGACTCGGGAGTTTACTATCTGTCCCTTCAGTGGCCTCTGATTGTGTCACAGTCAGTAATTATTTGACAAGAGCCTGGCGGCAAGCAACAGAAAAAAAAAAAATTAAGAAAGAACAATACATGCATCTTGAAAAAAAAAAAAAAAAGAGCCTCAAGATTCTAGTACAAAGCAAATCTAAAATAATAATTTTGCAGTTAACTTAAAAAACAACCGAGACAAATAAAGCAAGCAATAGACAGGCTTTGTGGAGCCTTGGAAATGGGGAAGGGGGGCGCAAGGGGCGCTACTCAGACTCAGAACCTGTAGGCTCTGAAGAAGTTTCTTCAGTCAGGAACAATAAAGAAAGATAATTAGAAACTCCAGGGGGAGCAAAGGCTGTTCAAAAATCATTTCAGATATAATGAAACCTAAAATGTGAGAAAAACATTTTGAGCAATTATCACAAGGTAAGAACAAATAATTTATTTGACCTAAGACACTCTCTCTCTTCCTTGTAGCACAGAATGGCATTTCCTTTTGAAAGCTGCTTCTACTGGGAATAATAATTACACAGTTATGACACAGTGATATTTGCGGCATTAGAACTTCAGAAACTACCCAAAAATGCACAAATACTGATCCAACTATGCAGCAGAATACATCAACATTAACCAGTGTACCATGTGAAAACAACGCGGTTTCCAAAGTGGTAATAGAGCAAGCATAATGGAAGTTGAGGTGCTAGTGATAGAGGAAATATCAGGTTTCCAAATATGATATAAGGGAACTATAACTCCCACCCAGCTAGATGTCTGATACTCCAAGTCCTTGTTCCTCAAAACTAAAGTACGAATTCTAAGGAACAAAGGAGGTTAAAAATAGGGATATTCCTTGAGAGGGAGAGATACTGAGAGGTAGGAGGGATCCTAGTGGGTTGCAAAGGACCCAACTTCTCAAAGAAAGTGTCATAGAGCACGACTACGTGGGTACAGCGTGGTTTAAGTCTGTGGTCAACTAATAAGACTGTAAGTAGAGCCGCTTAGGTAACGTTGGCCCAGTGGGTAAGCAAGTTACATAGCAACTGTACACTGACAAGAAGAACCTCTCTGGAAGGATGCGTCTGAGGGTCTCAGTCACCCACTGAGGAGACTGATGTCAATCTGGACTTCATTAGAGCCAGTGTTGCCTCTTAGCTGAGGCCTGGCCATTCCATCTTTATCTTAACACCTGGTCTCCAAGGCACACACCTCTAGCCACAGCTGGTATGCACTGTCATCTGTGCATTGAGTCTCTCGAGCCCATTCCTGCCTGAGGGCCTATGACATTTCTACCTATAGTACTTGGATAATCTTAAATATATATATAATAGAGAGTTTAATAAGTGTTACCTATGTTCAGTGACTCAATAAATAAATATATTTGTGTATAAATGTGTGTCTAGTTTAAAAATCAGTCATTGGCTGCTCCACAGTGGAGAATTACTCTGAAATGCATCATGGGAGGATTTTGTTGGCCCTTGAGCGTCACAGAGGTTCCTCATGTTACTGACCACAAGGGTCGTACAGCCAGGTTTGCTTGCTTGCCACTAACCAAATCAAAGCAAGACACTTATTTTGCTAATAAGAGAAAGAGGAAAAAAAAAAAAAAAAGATTTCCTTAAAGCCAGATGCAGAGGAGATGGAGATTGGTTATCGCAAATTGCCATCTCATTCTGTGCAGGCAGCGAAGGTCTTGTATAGGAAGAGACAGAGGGGAGGGGAGTGAGGGAGACCAAGCAGGGACCTCGTGGACCTTGGGCTGGCTTTATCATTGCCTGCTCTTCCGCTCTTCCTCCCCATTCTTGCAGACACCAGGCTTCCGGCTTCCTGGGGCTGGTGGCATCTGCTCACTCTGTCACTTCTCTGGGGCTGTGGAGAGAACAGGATATTGGCAGTGTGCTTGGCAGGAGGAAGTCTGGATAAATTGTTTCTCTCCAAAAGATAAACACCTAAGTTCTGAAGTGCCCCTTACACATACACAAACTAAGACAGCAATTCCTTCCCAGGGGATGTGACTGAATGACCGTTGTGTCATTCAGACTCCATAGCTGTCTTGTAGCTATGTCCTCTCCCTAATTTTATTTTTATTAGTGTAGGTTTTCAGTGGACAACGATCGTGTTCATCGCGGGAGTTGGTAACACCTCTAAATTCTTTCTGTACCCCCTTCCCCTCCCCCTCCCCCTTCCCCTCCCTCTTGCACTTCTCTTGCCATGGCCCAGTTCTACACCCTTCCCATCTCCAAAACTTCTACCTCCCTGTTTCCTGGCTTTTCTTTTTTCTCTTTCAACTATTTACACTTTTGGATTGCTCGCCTGATGGAAATCACGTGATATTTAGCTTTCTGGGCCCACTTTGTTTTACTTGGCATTCTATGACTTCAATTTATTCTTCCTTCTAGCGGAACAATACTCCATTGTGAGAGTGACTTTCTTATCCATTCATCTGTTGATAAAGATATAGGAGACTTGTCAGATTTGGCTGCTATCAATATGGGTACGTAGGTGTCACTGCAATGCTATGTCTTTAGCTCCTTGGGATGATACCCATAAGAGGCATAGTGAACCACATGGAATCTCTGTTTTGGGTATCTTAAGGCATCTCAATACTGATTTCCACAGGGTTGTACACCATCCCAACGGTGTACAAGGTCTCCTTTCCCCCACAATTTCCCCAGCATTTCTCGTTTTTCTACTTCTTAACAATGGCCATTCTCTCTGGAGTAGGATGAAACCTGTGTTGTTTTGATTTGCAGTTCTGTAATGGCCAAAGTTACTGAAAATATTTTCATGTACTTATTGTCCGCTGTGTTTCTGATCATTATCTGTGCATTTCAGTTATCTATCTTTTGACCAATCTTTTATGTTGAGAGGTCTAACTTTGGGGTGTTCTTTATATTTTCTAGATATTAATCTTCTGTCCACGGAATTACTGGTACAATTTTTCCTATCCTGTAGGTTGCCTCTTTCCTCTGATATTTGTTTCCTTTTTTTGCAGAAACTTTTCAATTTAGTATCATTCCATTTGTTGATTCCTGGTCAAATTTCTTGAGTAACTGAGGTCTACTCAAAATATCCTTGCCTACCCTCATGTCTTCAAGAGTGTTACCTATTTTATCTTCTAGTAAATTGTTTCTGTTTCACATTTAGATAATTGGTCACTTTCATTGCCGTTTAGTACAGAGTGAAAGATATGGGTCTAGCTTCAACCTTTCTGATATTCAGTGCTCACAGCATCATGTGTTACAGAGGCCATCTCCTCTCCAGTGTTTGCTTTTGTGCTCTTTGTCAAAGACAAAGTAGCTAGGTGTGTCAGGAATAGTTTTGAGGTCTCTATTCTGTTTCACTGATCCACAATACAATGCTAACTTTATCACTGTAGTTTGTAATATAACTATAGAGCTGGGATTATGCTGCCTCCTGATTTGCTTTTGTGCTTGGCTTTCCACTGAGACTGTCTTTTCTTTAGCACATTTTTTTTTGTCCCTTTGTCACAGATGAGATGTCTGAGTGTGTCTGGGGTTGCTCCTGATTTCTCATTTCTGTTTCATTGATCTGAAGGTATGTTTTTATGACTACAGCCTTGTAATATAGCTTGGGATCTAGGATTATAATGCCTCTTGATCTGCTCTTGTTCTTCAGGGTTTCTTTTACAGTGCTGGTTATATATAGATTTTAGAGCAGTTTTTTACTAGTTCTGTGAAAATTGTTGATTATGTTAGAATTAGAATTGCAATAAGCCTATAATCAGTTATGATAATATGGTTATTTTGACAATATTGGTTCTGTCTATAAGAACAGGGTGTGCGTTCTCATTTTCACATGTCCTTTTTAATCTATTTTTTCCAGAGTACTACACTTTGCATTATACAGGTCTTTCATGCCCTTCTTAGCTCAATTCCTATTCCATTTTCTGAAGCTATTGTCAATGAGATTGTTTTCCTTATTTCTTGAGCTCATCATTAGTTTACATGATTGCCACTGATTTTTGTGTGCCCGTCCTATTTCCTGCTACATTGCTGAATTTCTTTATGAGTTGTAGTAGCCACCTGGCAGGTGACTACAAGAACTCAGTCTTTTATGAAAAGGGTCATTCATCCACAAATAAGGACTTTGATTTCTTCATTTTTTATATTATATTTTTAATATTTTTCTTTTGCCTGATGGTGTATATCTATCATTTGCTGTACCATACGAAACAAGAGTAGTAACAGTGGTCACCCTTCTTTTGTTTCCTTCAGTCAATGCCATATTGGCAGTAGATTTGTCAAAATGCCATTTATCAGTCTGAGGCATGGCCTTTCTATGCATATTTTCAACAGGGCTTTTATCAGGAATGGATGTTGGATTTTTGTCAAAAATTTATTTTGCCTCTATTGAAATAATCATGTGATTTTTGCTATTGTTTGTGTGATGCATTACAGCTCCTGTATGCCGGGCCTCCTTGCATCCTGAGGATGCATCCTACTCGGTCATGATGCATGATCTTTTTAATGACTTGTTCTATTCTTTTTTTTTTTTTTTTTTTTTTAATCAATGCCAGGGATTGAACTCAGGACGCTGCACTTGCCAGGCAAGTGCTTATTCTACTGAGCTATCTCCCTAGCCCCATGTTGCCTTCTTTTGCCAGAATCTGTTGAGTATATTTGAATGTATGTTCAAACCTATACTTTGTTATTATTGCTATTGTTGTTACTGCTGCTATAGTTAAAATCTTCTCTGGTTCTTGGATCAGGATCTCTGGTTTTGCTCCTAGGAATAAGTTTGCTGAGATTCCTTCCCTCTCTTCTTTTTTCTTTTTCTTTTTCTTTTTTTTTTTTTTTCTTCCTTTTTGTTTTTGTTTTTTTGAGTTTGAGTTTGAGTTTTAGTAGTGTTGATGTCAGCTCTTCTTTGAGGTTCTGGTAGAATTTTGTAGTGAAACCTTCAAGGTCTCAGACTTATTTTAGTTGATAGAATTTTATTACTGCCTCTATTTCGTTATCTGTTATTGGTCTATTCTTGTTCAGATTTGGAAATGCATACATATGCAGGAATTTTACCATTTATTTTAGATTCCCTCCTTAGAAGTTCTCTAAGTGTATCCTTAATAGTCTTCTGCTTTTTAGGGGTTTCTTCTGTTCTCTGTTATTTTGATTTTTCATTTTCATTGAAATGATTCTTTTTCTAAAAAAAAAAAAAAAAAAGAAAAGAAATGAGTTTTCTCTCTCTCTCTCTCTCTCTCTCTCTCTCTCTGTGTGTGTGTGTGTGTGTGTGTGTGTTTGGTTAGAAGTTAGTTAA
The DNA here is from genome assembly GCA_004027025.1 of Myocastor coypus. NCBI lineage: Eukaryota > Metazoa > Chordata > Mammalia > Rodentia > Myocastoridae > Myocastor > Myocastor coypus. The sequence goes on along the minus strand of PVJA010043874.1, from coordinate 6,156 downwards.
TCTTGTTTATCCTCTCAGAGCACTAACTCCATGGACTGTGCCACCAGCCCACCTGTGCACTGCCCACTGCAGGCTACATGGGCCAGGCTCCTTCGATCCCTGCCAACACCTTTCCTTGGTGTCACCCTTCTTTTAGCTTTCTTCCCTCTATAGGTTGAACACTTCTCTCCTTAAGCCCATCCCTCCACATGGGATGTTAACTGCTATACCTTTTTAAAAAATGATACCACTCCAATGTTGGATGTTTTTAAATATGTACTTGTATTTCTTAAGAGACAAAAATGAATGCTAGAATAAAGTCTTCAAGAAATGGAAATGTGCAGATTGGTAAAGATGGCCAAACATATTAATTAAAGAAAAATGTAGGATTTGCATCTATGACAGAACATAGCTGTGTTTTTAAAAAGGGAATCATTTTGTATATATTTAGGTACAGGACATTTTAGGGCAAGTACATTAGAAGTCATGGTAGGTTTTTGTAGTTGGAGAATGGACATGATTGCAAAGTAGAGGTGAGGAGAATACAGAAGAAGGAGAAAAGAGACTTTCAATTTCCACTTCACACTCTTCTATGTTGAGTAAGTATTACACATTCAATTTTTCTTTATTCTAACAATAACCTTTAATAAATTTCAAGGAAAAGATGGACCTTTACTATGAAGAAGGATTAAGCCATGACAAGAGAATAACTACAAGACATACTGATAATTGGAGCAGTATCCTAGAGTTGAGGAAGAACATGATAGGATAGGGTAGGGTAGGGTAGGGTAGGGTAGGGTAGGGTAAAGTAGGGTAAGGTACGGTAGGTTACGGTATGGTATGATATGATATCTCAGAAAAGGAAGTTTCAGACCACAAGGAGAAGGTCTAGGATCATCTTTGGGATGGAGAGCAACTTTCCAGGTTCTTAGGTTAGAGCGGGTCTAAAGTCATAGGCAAGCAGGTGGCAACCTTGAAGAGATCTGGTGAGCGGCAGCTTAGAAGCATCTGGGGCACCACTGTGGGCAGAGGACACAGTATCTGTGTAGAGGGAGCTGGGGAAAGGTGATGCCCAAGAAGGGCCAGGTCCTGAGATAGACAAGAGGCTGAAGTTCTAGGCTCATGAACAGACAACCAGGAGACATCCTCACACCCAGTGCACTGTCAACCACCCAGCTGCTGACATCTGCCAGAAGCTGTTTTCTCTTGTAGTGGCCTTCCATGCCTCCTACTGAGAGTTTAGCAGTGCTCGTTGTGATGTCGGAAGCCTGGCCATGACTCCCAACCTGTTGGTTGTCGGATGTGCTGAGTTTGTGTGATGTGAAATAGAAGAATGAATCCTAAGGAACAGTGCAAGTTACGAGTAGGCAATGTTTATTAAGAGATAACTGCTGAGAGACAGGAGGGGTCCCGAAAGGGTTACTACCAGGGCTGTTTTTTGAAGGTGATTTATGCAGCAAAGTCACAATGAGGGTACACAGTGAGTCAAATTCCCATCAACCTGTAGGATTACAAGTATGGCTGCTTAGCTAATGTTGGTCCAATAGGGAAGTGGGTCAGTCGCAAGGGAGCATGGAAAAAACAAAGGCATCTTGGGAAAGGAATGGGTCCAGATGCTTTGGCCACCCACCAGGGCCCTGGATACCTAGATGGACTTACTGGACCAGGGGGTGTTAATTATATAATATTTCCAAATTACTTGTAATATTCATCCCTTTTAGGGAGTCATGTAGGCCTGGCCATTGTATTTTGTCTGAAGGCCTGGTCTTTTTCAGATGTGCCTCCAACCTCAATTCTTATGTCTTTACTTTTAACCAAGAGTCCGGTTCCTCTATGATTGTATATTAATTTCTGTCAAATTTAAATGAATATAGTCATTGTAAAGGAAAACAGAATCGTAAAGGATTCTGCTCATTATTGTACTACATTGAAAGGTGATTTGGGGACTATGAAAGTATAAACTAATACCTTGCATAATGATTTTTGTGGTAGAAATAAGTCAGACTAGAAGAAAAGAAGTAGTGATCAAAGCACAGTTACTTAAAAACAGCTCTCAGCAAAGATGGGGCCATGATGAGCGAAGCTTCGGGAGAACTTTGATGTTCAACTCAGGAGTACGCAACAGTCTATTATGACACAGTGGTGCACAGAGCCAACAGCTCCTTGTCCCTTGGTTTCTGTGTTAGTTCCACATGTAGAATTTGCTGGGCATAAGGAATGCTGACAAGCGGGACATGAGCTTCAGTACAAGCCAGTCCCTGGTGTGGACATCAGGGCTCAGTCCTTATAGCTCCCTGTCCAGTTCTCTCTGCAATGGGCTCGCATCCTCGGGGAGGTGTTGCTCTTTATGCATCCTGAAATGTACACCCCTCCGTTTGGCTTGTCGGTCAATGGGTTTGCACTCTGTCCGTAACTGCGTTCTGCTGGAAGATACACAGCTGGTCACCTGTACCTTCCCTGAGAGCATCCACTAATAGTCAGATCTGCCAGCTGTGCCAGTCCTTGTACCCACTGCCCCCTCCCACTCATGAGTAGACAGATCTCACAGTTCATACGCACGAAAGGAACTGCTAGATATACTAATTAAAACAAGAAATAAATTAACAATCACTAATTGACCAATAGGCATCAACCAGAACTGTCAGGGAAAACCTAACTTTAGGGTGATTTTCCTTGTAGACTCTTCATGGGGCCAGCTCAGGGCATTAGAAGAGAAATTACTTTCAAAGCTCCGCAGATCCTTTGTCATCTGCCTTGCAAACATATAGAGAACAGATGTGCGTAGAATCCGAAGGCAAACAGAGCCCAATTTACACGTGGATTCAAGTTGTTATAAAGTGCACCTTCCCTGAGCCCACGCGTAGGCAGGAGATTTGCATTTTAATTCATCTGTGTTTCCAGTCACAGTATGAAATCCTCCTTTCTCTCTGTACAAAAGCAGAAATACATCTCAATGGTGTGTCATGATCATTATGATTCTGTGATGTCCTTTACATTTTTTGGCTAGTTCCACATCCATAACAGAATAAGCCAAAATGAATATTTTAGCAAAAAAGAAAAAAAAAAAAAGAAAACAGAGGTAGCTGCTATATTTTCGGTCATTTTCCTGTGTTATTATGCTTCAAGTTTGCATGAATCACAGAGCTGAATGGGCAAATAAAATAATAAGAAATCATCACAGATCCTTCCCTCGTGGGAGAGCTGGACACTTGCCTCAGCTCCCCAGCCCCCACAGCTCGGAAGACTTCTTTTTCAGCTTTCCAGATGCAGGAACACAACACAGAAAGTGTTTTTAAATTCCACTCTACTGGAGCCCAGCCTGGCTGCTAGGGACCTGTACCTGGAGAAGCAGAGAATCTGTGTCAGCAAAGCCTCCTTCCACCTGGCAGCCAGGCCTTTCAACACCCTGGCTTTTAAGAGCTCAAGGAGCGCTGTGATCCGAGAGCTGGTGAGCAGCAGCTTAGAAGCACCTGGGTCACCACTGTGGGCAGAGGACACAGTGTCTGTGCAGAGGGAGCTGGGGAAAGGTGATGCCCAAGAAGGGCCAGGTCCTGAGATAGCCAAGAGGCTGCATGCAGGTCCAGGCTCATGAACAGATAACCAGCAGACATCCTCACAGCCGGCGCACATCAACCACCCAGCTGCTAACATCTGCCAGAGCTGTTTCCTCTTGTAGTGGCCTTCCACGCCTCCTACTGAGAGTTTAGCAGTGCTTCTTGTGCTATTGAAGCTCTTGGTCCTTCCTAAGCTTCTCTCAACCTGTTGTGATTCTAATGAGGAACAGAGGAAGGAAGCAGAAGAACAAGAAACACCTGACCTCTCTTGTGTCTTGCTGTGGGGAGGGCTCATGTAATGTCAACAAGAGTCACATCAAAAAAGTCACCAGACGTCGCCTGATTGGTTCCTTATGGCTCGCAAGCTTAAAATTTATGCTGTTTTTCAGAACGGATTCTTTACTCGGCTGTGTCTTCCCATTCTCTGTCTTGAACAACGTCATCCAAATCTCTTGATGCACAAGGAACCAGGTTTGTTGCTGATACTCAGAGGATGCTAACCGTGCAGGAGAAGGTCCTGTCCAGGGGTAGCCAAGCCATAAGTGCCCAGCCCAGGGACCTCGCTTAGGTGCTGAAGGACTTGTGAGCCCTCAGATCGCCCGTTAGTATTCTTGTAAAGGCGGTGACTGGGAAGCCAGGCCCAAGGCGGAGATTTATGCTGAGTCACTCCTATTTGCTAACATGACCAACGTCCACATCCGGGACAAGCTTGTTCTAAGTGGAAATCCAGTGAGTCAAGCACGTAGCACACGCAGTGTGAGAAGTGCTCACGAACATTAGCCTCCCAAGAGGCCGCTGCAGCCTCTGCATGAGTCTGTTCGTGCCGCTGCTGTAATACAACACCTCAGGGACTCATTCCTCTCTGTTCTGAAGATATACCATCACCATGGTCAGGGCCTGGTGACAGTCACTGCCTCATAGCCTGACACCTAGAGGCTATGTCCTCCAGGGAGAAACACTGTGTCACCCAGGGTAGAAAACCAAACAGCAAAAGGGGCACTTGCCCACAGGCTCAAGCCCCTCTCACAGCGCACCGACTTTACTCCTGAGGACAAAGCCCTTGATGCTGTCTCCAGGGCTACACCTCTCAGCGCTGGTGCTTTGGGAGTTAGGTTGCGACAGGAATCTTCCAGACCATAGCAGCATGTCTGCTTAGGAAGTGCAGCTCCATCCCAGCACTGCTGGGAGGTTCCCAATGCAGGTCCAAAGGTCAAGTGCTCTGAGAGAGCCTACAGTTACACCTTTTGTGCACCCAGGGTTTCCAAACTTATTTCACTGAACCTTTGTTTCAAGTGCCATATATTATCATCCCACAAGACCACTGGGCAAGTACTTCAGAGGCCAAAAGTAGGGGCCAGGGAGAAGAAGGGCTATGAAAAGTATTTTCCTTGGCCACAGGGATGTGTCCAGTGGCATCCTCGCGGGAAGGACAGATAAGTAAGCGGCCGGAAGAGTCAAGGTCTGACATGCACCCCGTCCTGGGGCTGCACCCCAGCAAATAGCTTTGCTCACAGAGCTGGTTGAGTTTCAGCCTCTGGTTTTGCCCTCTTGACCGGATCTCGCTGTGCACGGAAAATGCTCGCCACTGCGCACAGAGGCCGGGCACAGTCACTGTTCTTCCTACAGAGAGTAGGAGAGCCCGAAAGCCCTGCCCACACTGCCAGTGCCTTGGGAACATAGCCAGGCTTAAGCTTAATGGTGTGGTAGGCTTGTGAGGGGACAGGTGTGAGCATGACATTTTGAGGACCTGATTTAAAGCCGCTAAGGGGGTGCTGTTGAGCTAACAGTTCTTCGCAGCTGCCATCCAGAGACCCATTCCCCAGTGCATTTATTTTCCTCGTTCTTTCTTTCTTTCTTTCTTTCTTCCTTTCTTCCTTCCTTCCTTCCCTTCTTTCTTCCTTCCTTTCTTCCTTTGCAGGACCAGGGTTCAAACTCATGACCTTGCACTTGCCAGGCAGGCTCTTGTGCTGCTGAGCTATCTCCTCAGCCCCAGTGCATTTCTATTTTCTCTCCAGCGCTCGCTCTTCGAAGCAGCTCACTTGCACACCTCTCCTTCCTTCCCGTACAGCTGCTCTATGCAGGGCTGCTGCTGAACTACGTGGGCCCCATACTCCTGCCCACAAGGCGGAGCTCAGGACCCATGGTAAGCCACGCAGTCCACGTGCACCCCCAGGAAGGTCTTTCTCAGTTTTCAACATGCGTTGCTCGTGAGTGGTTCCAAATGCCCTCTCTCCAGCAGCCTGCCTTTTCCTGATGGGTCCGCAGGCAGTTCCCATGAATCACAAAGGGAGAGGGATCAGCTTTGAAAAGAAAGCAGGCATGGTGTGGACAGAATTCCTCCAAACTACCCCGTCTTGGGGATCTGTTCCTGCCCTCCCTTCTCTCTTTCTGTCTCTCTGTCTCTCTGTCTCTCTCTGTCTCTCTCTCCCACCCCCAGTCTCTGTCTCTGTCTCTAACTCTGCCTCTCTTTCTCTCTCTCTCTCTCTCTCTGTCTCTCTCCCACCCCCAGTCTCTGTCTCTGTCTCTAACTCTGCCTCTCTTTCTCTCTCTCTTTCTCTCTCTGTCTCTCTCCCACCCCCAGTCTCTGTCTCTGTCTCTAACTCTGCCTCTCTCTCTCTCTCTC
>PVJA010043873.1:6539-16607 GCA_004027025.1 Myocastor coypus | reverse complement strand
TTCTTCTTCTTCTTCTTCTTCTTCTTCTTCTTCTTCTTCTTCTTCTTTTTCTTCTTCTTCTTCTTTTTCTTCTTCTTCTTCTTCATCTTCTTCTGAACCAGGCATTGAACTCAGGCCATTCTGCTCGCCACACAAGTGCTTATTCTATTGAGCTACCTCCCCAGCCCGAAATACGATTTTTCTCATTGTAGCTTGCATCAGTGCCTGTGTGTAGTACGGATGACTCTGCTGGGTGCAGGGCTGGTCTCAGTGGCTGCATCTGCTTCCCCCTCGTGTCCTTTGCCTTCCATCTCGCCCCACTGCCCCACTTCCTGATCCCCTTCCCATTTGAGAAAAGGAATCTCTTTCTCTGTTTTCTATTTGCAATCTTTTATTTTATTTTATTTTAATGTTTTTTTTTTTGTGTGTGTGTGTGTGTGTGTGTGCTTTGAGTTTCTCATGTAAGAGAAGCCGTGTGAAATTTAAACTCTGTGTTTGAACTATTTCACTTAAACTATGGTCTGACTGTGTTTCCATGTTCCGAAAAGTGACTCCCATTTGTTTATTTCTTTATAGTAGGGTATTACTCCATTGTTCATAAAAGCATTTTATCAGTTTATTGATCAATGACTTGTAGAGCATTTCTAAGACCTAGCTCTATCCACTGTGCTGCTGTGACCCTATGTAGGCATTATCTCACATTATTTTTAAGCAATCTTGCATTTTATGCTTTTTCCTAATAAGATTCCTAGAAAATTAGCATCAGATGCAAGATCTAAAATCACTGATTGTTGCCCTGGGTGGTGAACACCTGGTAATTCGTATCTTGGCTACACCATCCTGAGAGGTGTCTGAGACCCCAACTTTGCATCAGGACCTGCACATGCTTCTTAGCCAGACCTGGTTAAATCACATATTAGTATAAGGAAGAAGCATTTTCTTTGAAAACTGTATATGTCCTCGTCATGCTGAGGAATGCCCAGAAATCCAGCCGGCTGTATACACTGACCTCATGAAGATCTTACTGATGGCTTGCTTTTAAAACAAAATACATAGGCCCACCTCTCCATCAGGACTTTTCTCCTTTTCAGGGAAATAGAATGTCTTGGGAAGTACCACTGGATATTTTTTTTTAAGTTCTACTCTTTGTAGGCAAATATTGCATCAACTTTAGAAGTAAGCAAACTGAGAATTTCTGAAGCATTTTCTGAAGTACTGAACCAGTACTGCACAGCACCTATGCGGAAGCCCAGGAACACTCTACTCCTAAGTTCCTCAGACTCCTCCACATTCTACCCGAGAAAACTGAGAAAACTTCCCATGTTTAAATTCTACTTAGGCCACAAGAAGACACTATGCTAGTCACATTGTCCCTTAATAAAAACAATGAATGGTGATTTGAGTGGATTTCTCTGGAATAACAACATAGCATTGGATATATCATACAGTATTTCTATACAATAACAATATCATAGGTTTCTGGTAGGAAAATAGACTTTTGCCTATAATATGCTGAAATATTATAATGTGAATAAATTGAAGACTTTTGAAAATATTTATGCATTTCAAAATACAGTCTTTATTTCTTGGCACATGGGTCGCTGTTGTTGTCACAGACATGCTTTATGGGGGAAAGAGCTCCTCACATGCATAGAAATCTCACGGTTCATTGTAGGTTACTCTTGCTATGAAATACTTGTGTTTGATTTTTATTCACTATGACAGTTCTCTCCTAAACCTGAACATGTTCTTTTCAATGAAAATGTGTTTTAATTTGATAAATTCAGAAGCTATCTATCCCTTACTATTGATCTGATAGATATAATACACACTTATTTAAGCTCATATCATGAAGACAAGGGAAATGTCATTTCAAAATTTGTGACGTGACCTTTTGAAATGAGGCTAGCATTCTCATACCAGAATATACACTATAGAAAAGATTATTTTTCATTTGCCATGGTATACAACCACACGCATGACATTTGTATTTGAAAAGGTCAGAATGGGTGGCACGATGGCTTACTAAGATTAACACACACTAAATATAAATTAGATATTTTATAAGTGCATTACTGAATTTTTTATTGGTTGGGGACAATTGACAGTATGTATGAAATTTTCCATATGCAATTGGCTGAAACAAACATTAGTAAGTGAGGTTGTCTCAGAATTTTTCAACTAAGTAGTATGTTAGGCCCTCAGGAAGACATATCTAGACGCAACCCTGTCTAAGAAGCACAGCCTATACTTTCTGTTCTAAGCCTTAATTTTTAAAATATCATAACAAAGTCACTCTCCACTGATGTGAATACTAAAAATACATGGCTCGGTGATGAGCAGAGCTCTTTATGTAAAGGACCAGTGAGTTCGTGCTTTAGACTTGGTGGAGTTCTCAAGTCTGAACCTACAGCATGAAGGCATCTATAGAAAATAAATAATTATTTGTGGCTATGTTCCAGCAGGACTATAATTAGAAAGCAAAGGTGGCTGGACAGGCTACAGATCTGCTCTTGCTAAAATGCCACCATTTCTGTTTCGACAGATAAAAATTCTTCTGTGACTTTGATGTGCAAATGACTAAATAGTCTGCTCTGAGCTGCACCAGGCAAGGATGCTCCACTCCCCGCAGGGGAGGCGGCCTTCAAGTCCTCCCTGGGCCAGACTCCCTAAGAAATAGGTTTCCTGCAGTGTTCTAAGTTTCTTTATAGTTAAAAGGAGCTCAGCAAATACTGGATTTATCAAAGGGCAGCAGGTTGCTTCTGGAGCTAAATTTAGCATAGTTTATAACACAATAAAATGTACCATGCAAAAAAATAAAAGGCTGACCAAATTGCTCAGTGGATTAAATTAACTGTTTAGGCAGACGCCAGGTCCATTGTTCAACCCCTGGTATGCTGTACTGGCCCAGCCTCCACAGTGCACAGACACAGTGACTGAGACTGGGTATGGTGGCATGCACCTGTAATCCCAGCACTTGGGACATGGAAAATGGGAGGATCTCTACGAGTCCTACCTACACAGTGAGACCCTGTAGACCCTATAGACCCCGTACTAAATAAGAAAACAAAGGGGGGGTGAAGTATCCCAAATATGTTTGGCATAAAACTAACTCTTTTTTGCTGCTAATTTTTTTTTTTCCCATGAGTAGCTGTTCATCACACAGTTGGCAATAAATTTACCTTTAGATAATTTGCAAGGAGGAAATAGTGATTTATTTAATTATTTAAAGTATTAATTTGGTGTCTTTGTTTCACATATTTCTTCTGAGAATTTGACTTGGTAGGAGTCCCTGTTGGCTATTAAGACAGTTGCAAGCTGGGAAATAATCCATAACATACAAGATTTTGTCCTTGCAGAAGGGATGCAATAACAGTAAGGTAGAACAGGACAAAAAAGAGATGGCCTTGCCAGCCCTCCTCTCAGAAGCATAACTGTCCTTGGCACGTGTAACCTGACAAATTGGTAATGTTATGCCGCACTGCTGTGGGATATTTACATCAAACTACTTTTGATACTTTTCCATTGTGAGTGAAAGCAACTTTATTAACATTAATATAATAGAAGTTAATTAAGTTGTCCTCAGAAATATTCATATAGACTTTTTAAAAAATTCAATTCCAGAACTTTGAATTTTTATAATAATTCATAATAGATTTATATCACATAGCAATTGTTCTACTAATAACTCTTTTATCAATAATTTTCTTCATAATGACTCCTGTTAAGATACAATACTTTTGGATAAGAACTCTGTTTACAAGTATATAATACTTATGAAAAAAAATTGAATAATATGACATGAAAAATGACGTATGATTGAAAGTTCAGGTTAAAACATATTCACGTATTTTTGTAGCATACACATACCCACTTCAATAATGCATGGGGAAAACGTAAGTAATGCGTTATATGCGCAGGCGCCCACAGGGTCTAGGATGGAATCAAGGACGCGACTGAGACAGGAGGACCTCAGTGACTCCAGGCCCTCGTACAAGAGCAAGCAAAATTTGTTCTAGAAACGCACTTGTAAGCCAACCCACTTGTATATCAAACCAACTTTCCCGACAGAAATAGAGAAGACAGATGAGTAGTTGCACAACTCAAAACTGTTCAAATAAAGTGATTATGGTTCTGAAATCAAACAATACAATGAAGAAATAGAATTGGGAAGAATCCAATACGAAGAGAAAAAATAATACATTAGTTTGAATTTACCTTTGAAAACTTTCACGGCTGTTGCTATCAAGGCCAAAGAGGAGGGAATTTTGCAGGGAATTCGCTGTCACTGTCAGAATCGCTATTGCCAATTGGCTCCCTGGAGTCTTTCTCCTTTCGTGAAATTTAACGAGGAGCCTCTTGCCTTTACTTCCTTTTGGGAATGTTGAGAAAATATTCGTCGGATGACCACACCACATCTCCTGTAAGTAGATCCAGCCCTCTCGCTGCTACATGCACCTGCAGCAGTGCTTTATGACAGACTTTTGCAGGTTTTACAGAGCTGCATAAGCTCATGCGAAATGAGTCCTCAGCCTTTTCTCCTCCTGCTCTGCAGGTAAGAAATTCTCTACGATGTCTTACTACTGGAAGGTGTGATCACCCACATGCCAGAGAGAGAGAGGGAGGGAGAGAGAGAGCAAGAGCAAGAGCTAGAGAGAGAAAGTTTTCACCCAGTGGTGATCACGTGACACTGAGCAGCACACACACACACACACACACACACACACACACACACACACACTGCTCGTATAGGAAGAGATCACTTGTCTATCCAGTTAAAATGTATTGTAAATGTTTGATCTCCTTGCAAAACCCTCACAGGTCAAGTTACCTGCCATTCAAGGTTTTAGTGTATGATGAAATATTCTTTGTTTTACTATGCCCCATTGGTTTCAATGTGAACCATATATTTAGCGTTTTTTGAATGGACAGAAAACAAAAATTGCCAAAGGATGTTTTAGAAGGTGAGAAAGCTGGAGTAAAGCTCAGGCTGATGTTCTGCTGTGTTCCTCTCTCAGACCTCTCAGTCAGCAGCTGCTTGTCCATTGTCGGGCTGTGTGCTTCTCTGGTCGTTAAAACACCCAGGAGTTACTTGCATGTGTTTTCCACAAAGTTAGGTGCATGTTCGAGTTATTCTTTACTATTTTCACACACTTATTTTTTCCTTTCAGTTTTGCTTTCACTCTGCTTACTTTTCTTTAAATTTCTTGGCTCTAATCCCTTGGAAGAGTTTTTTTTTTTTTTTTTTTTCAATTTTTCCCATATAGTTAATGAAAATATTTTCTTTTGTAGGTTTTTCTCTGTTGTAAAAATGAAAATCATTGAATTGTGAAATATAACATTTTTATTTCTATTAATAACTTGAAAATATTTCTAGTTAAGTGTGATTTTCATAGAACATAGTAAACATATTTCACATTTCCTATCATTCTCCTAGGTGACATATTTTTTGCATACCTGGAAAGTAGGTGAGTTGATTAATGTTCTTTAGGGAATAAATGACAAGAATTTCTTATGGTGTATACACTTTAGGATTTTTGTTTTGAAATATAACAGAGTTTCCAGCTAATTCCCCCTTGTAATAAAAATATGCCAAAAATTACCATAATTGAAGCAAAATAAAGCTCAATATATGTGTTCAGAGAACTTGAGTTTAAGTTCTGTCATATCAAAGTACTGAAAATAAAGTTAATATACAAGCTTAACTAACTTTTTTAATATTCATTTTCTTTGTTTTTACTGATATAAAAATAGAATCAGCCTTCCTTCCCACTTTTTGTTGCCATTAAATGAGATCATGAGTCTGCACACAGAGGGGAAATGCAATGTATGTCCATGTCCTACAGGGACAGTAGGTCAAAACCTAACAAAGAAACAAAAATAAGGCAGTATACTATCAAAAGTTTGAAGGATGTCAAAGTGAAAAATTACCACCACTTTTGACTGTTCAAGGAAAATGAATATATGAACTAATGATGCCTTGTGTACAGCTGAAGTATAAATCAATGAATCACATTCTATATCCCAATGAACGCATGGAAAAATACCTGAATGAACAGCACGGTTGTATTCTTTTCAGGAAGTGAAAGGAGGCACAGTTGTCAAATGCTATGAATTTATTTTCAAGGAAGCTTAAAGATAAGCTGATACATATCCAAATGAGCATTCTATTGTAATAAGTATTTCAAATTTCTGTGGCAAAGAAGGCATGGGATGGTGCATGATTCCAGGTGGTGGACTCTCTAGAATGTACTAACGTGGTATTCATTGCAAGAAGCTAAGGGTGGTAGGCAGATAACTTCAAGGGTGTTCAGAGGGTGATGCTGATAACACCGGAGAGTGAGAGTCACCAGAACTGGGCATATATTTCAACCTCATAACTGCAAGAACAAAGACTGATATAGTGCACTAAGTATATCTAGAAAACCAGATAATTGAATAACACATATAAATTTAATAGTCCTACATGGGAATACACTCGGATTTGAATTAAATGATATCATTTTGGCCTATTTTTCAAATGACAAGGACCATGACAAATAGAATGAAGCTCTTCATGGATGTTAATCTTAGGAGTGAGGGTAAAAAGCTATGTATCATGCTTATCTTAGCTTGTTTTATTACTAGGATAAGAGTAGCTTTAAATTGCTACCTCTGCGAGAAGTTCAAGAGTCGCAGAATTGTACAGATGAATTTTCATGACATTAAAATCAAATTCTTCTTTGTATAGAGGAACTGAGTATTTACAGAACAAGTCCTCCCACTACCAGGGGAGGTGGTGAGACCTCACCTTCTTGCAGACATCATCACCAGGGGAACAAAATGTACAGTGAATCCCTCGCAATAAGTGAATTCTGAAATCCTATTCAAACTCGTCATACTAATCTCGAAGGTAGGTTCTAAATTCATTACCCACGATCAACCAGTCTTATGCATTTACTATGAGATATAGGTTCACACCTGAACTATCTTATCTCCGAGAGTGAAAATCCAACAAAATAGCACATGACATCTCATTATTAAAATAAACTGTAATATTATATTTGTTAAGTGCACTGTTAACCCAAGTAAATATTTTACAGTGAACAAAATCCGGATAAAGAAATCTTACAGGTTGCTTAAGATGTCTTTTTTCAGATGCCATCAAAACTATTTTTTTTCACATTTTATTTTGGGGTCTTATACACACACAAAAGAAAAAGTGATGAGCTAAATTTAGCTTACCAAACGTCTGTTTCACTATAGGTGGCATACAAGATAAGTAGTCTTTTACATTGTTTTGACTTTTGAACTATTTAAATATATTTATATGAAGAGCAGTATTATGAAGACTGGTTCCAAGTTTACAGTAAAAGTAACACTGAGAAATACATGTTAGTTGTAAATATTATGAAGACTGCCACCTATTTTCATTTCATTACATGTGTATCACTTTTTAAAATTCTTGTCCTTGGAAAAACATAGATATATTATGACTCCCTTAAATTAAAAAAAATTATTTATTTGTGAGTTGTAATTATTTTTATGTCAAACTCCATTCTCTGAATGAATGGGCCTTTAGAAACCATTTTCTAAGTCTGTAGAAGACGGTTTACTGCAAGACAAATTAGTTGGTGGAAGTCAAAAAGTGAAAAGCAGAAGACAACAGCTGCATCTGCTCCTATGCATACCAGCCCAGGACCAGCAGACCCAGCGCTCCAGGCAAACTGCAGCCCAGACTGGTGTCCAGCAGGAGCACAGCGGCGCTATTGCTTGACGGTGAGGACGCTGGGAGTGGACGGACTCCAGCCACAAGGGATGCTGTGAGAGCTGCCCACGCTGGCTGGACACTGAATTGTGGGAGCTAAAGCATCGCATGCAACATTCTCTGAACCGTTTCTAAGCAGAGAGCCAATGCTAGGTCATGGCACAGAGCGCTGAGTTAAATAAAAAGTGTAATTGATTATGGAAGTCTGGCTTCATTCCATGAAGACTTAAAAATAAACAACAGGAAAGTAATCAATAAAGAAAAAGTCACAGTTTAACAAAGTGGAAAGCAAAAAATATTAGAATTATCAGCAAATCCAAAAGATGCCTCCAAGAGAACGGTATCAGATAATGTGTCAGTAATATATTTCCAGGATCACTGATGGTCTCTGTGTCACAAGTGACCTCCAATCTTCATGGCATAGTCAACATGGTATCCCATGATTGTTTTCCTTCAGCACTGTGGGCAGGACTGCCGCTAAAAAAAATACTCATTTTCATGGCATTAACTGGGATCATTCAGGATGGTGATTGAATGCCTGAGTTGGCCTACGAAATCGCTAATGATTGCACAAGTAAATACGAGAAAACTGGAGAACCACCTGCGCGCAGTTCACTCTCAGGGCCTCCTTGGGCATTCTTTCCAGGAGGTGGCACTAACACAATGTCCTAGAGACATCATTCTGCGGAAAGGAAGTGGCGCATCACCATGTTCGCTGTAATCGGAAGCCACAGCACTCACGTGAAGCCAAGATTCCAAAGAAGGGAACACACACTCGTGGTCCTTAAGTGGCCTCTGGATGCCCTGGATTTCCTACCAACTGCACACCAAACATAGACACAACAATTTTAAAGGAGATTTAAAACAACTGCATGAAAATTAGATGTAGAAGGTTTTAAAGCAATGTACTAGAAACAAAGATCAGCAAGGAGAGCTAATGAACTAAGAGTTCACAAAACCAGCATCCAATCATCAGTAAGTTCATGTGTACAAACAAAGAAAGAGATCATTTTTGCAATAGAAAAATACTTTTAAAGATTAAAAATATTAAAATAAAATGTTGGCTATATCCAAAGATATACAGGATTAAAGAATTAAAAATACACTGAACGGGTACAAAAACAGTCAACTTTGTTAACTGGATTAACATGCATTTTTGCTTAAAACTCTCAACATTATAAAAATATTAAACTTCCCCAATATTAACATAGATTACGTATGCAGAGAATATGTATATAATAATATGAATTTGTGATCTAGAGTCAGATGTTCCCCATTAGAATTTCTGGAAGCTTCTAATATTCAACAGTAAGACATGACTGTTAGGCTGCTGTGGGCCAAGTATCCTAGAGTATCTTGAACCACATGGCACAGCAAGCAGAAACAAGGAGAACAGACTGGGCCTGCGGCTGCTCCCACAGAGCAAGCCCGTGTGGTCTTTGAGGGGTGTTCCATCTGGGTTGCTACCTGAGTTTTTTTTCTATTTGGTTGGCATTTATTTTCTCTCTTTTCATTTCCCCATTTTGTTCCTTCGGCAAAGCTTCGGATACAGAAGTGTTATTGATTTTTTAACTGTTTCTCCTACTTTTTAGGTTCATTTAAGTTTTCAGTTCCCCGTGTCGCGCTGTCTCTCTGGCCTGTCTATCTTCTCCAATAATAACTTCCTGTCCCCTTCCTTCTAACTCTCTGGCTCTCATTTCAATTACCTAGCTCTGTATCATTTTATCTATCTTTTGCAATAGCCTCCGAGCTCAGCACTTCCAGAACGCACGCCTCCCTTCCGTACCCTCTCCTCACCCCTGCAAATTGCTATTTAAAGCCCTTGACATTGATACTTGCACTCAACTAGAAGAGCTCCAGCAAAATCTATTTACAGAAATCATTATGAGTGATTCCCAAATATGAGAAAAGTGAGTAAGTAGGACTCACAATGTACTCTCCATCGATGGCGAGGAAAGAACTGTCTCACAATGCATCAGTGAAATTGCAGATATCCAAGCAACAATGGACAGCCAAAACCCTCAGAATTTGAACAGCTGTCATAGAAAAGCAAAAGAATCACTTGTAAAGATAAACCCATGAGAATTAAAGTAGACATCTTAACAGAAACTTTAAAGGCCAAAAGAACCTGGCTGAGGTATTTTGAGCCTTAAAAATGCACAACTTCCAACCCAAATTAACACTACCAGCAAATTTTGCTTTGAAGATAAAGGAAGAAATAAGGACATTCTATGAGATAAAACAACTCAAGATTTATAAAGCCGAAATGAACATGCCAGGAAAACTGAGAGCCAGGTGATGAGGCAAAAAAAAAAAAAAAAAAAAAAAAAAAAAAAAAAAAA
>PVJA010043872.1:0-16442 GCA_004027025.1 Myocastor coypus | reverse complement strand
GGAGGTGGGTCATGCCCACATACTGTACTCTATAGAATGATTGTGAGGACAATATGCAATATGTCAACTTAAAAAAAAAAAAAAAGAAAGGGGAAAAGAAAAAGAAAAAAAAGTAATGTTGATATAAAAGGGTTAATGTTTAATTGTTCAATCAATCTTATATACCTATATGTATTAATCTAAACTGATCTGATGATGAAAATATGTAATATAACTATTGTTAAATTTAAACAATAAAAATATTAAATAAAAAATCACAGTGGCTGAAGATTTTGAGAAAGATGGTACAAGTGAGGCAGTACAGATTCCCTTTCCCCAAAGCCACATGATTGGTTGGAGCACTCTAAGTGTAGCAAAAGCACCCAGGTGAGAGCACTACTCACACTGGCAGCCAACTGGGGTTTGTTACAGGAATGCAAAGATGGTGCAACCAACCACCTATCAGGGCCTCACTCTCCCAGAGCTGCATAGCCAGGACGGCATTTTCTCCTCAGAACCGTGTGATTATGAGTGCTCAATCCTTGGAGCTGTGGGCAAACAAAGAGGCTCATGTGTACTCCCATGACTGGGACTGACCCAATATCAGGTAAACCAATAAAGAGCACCAGGGACTTCTGTGGCCCTGACTTCCAGGAGCCCCAGAATTCTGTGTGCAGAGCTCATGGTGCTATGAGGCTAGAGGAGGTCAGTGTATTATTATTATTATTATTATTATTATTATATACATAATTTTATTATTATATTATATAGTATATTATTATTATAGTACATAATAATATAACATATTCCCTATCAATACTTCAAAAAATAAGTCCAAGGCAATATGACTTCATTTCTAAAGTTTACCAAAGTTTTCAATAAAAATTCTTTTTAAACCATGTGAAAGAACAGAAAGAGAGAGGCCTTCCAGACTTATTATGTCGGGGCAGCATCACCCAATTACCTAAATCCAGCCAGGATGCACTAAGAAACAACCGTGTAGAAATAACATCCCTAGGGAACACAGATGCAACAGTCTTCACTGGAACCCTAGCAGTCTGGTTCAAAGGCACATTCAAAGATTATTCGGCATGATCCTTGTATTGTCCCAAAAATGCAAGGATGGCTCAACCCATGAAATTCATAGACCTAATAATTGCCTCAGAGGAACGAAGGACAGAAACCCTATGATCATCATAATAATGCAAAAGACACGTCTGATAAACTTTTGCATCTTTCCTGGTGGAAGTCCTGGACAGCTATATAGAAGGTTTACTCCATGGCATAATAAAGCTTTTGTACGACAAACCCAGAGCCAATATCCCATGAATGAAGAGTGACGGAAACATTTCCTTTAAGAGCAGGAAAAACATAAAAATATCTACTCTTGCTGCTGTTATAAGTATAAAATTTATTTGGGAAAACATCATTAAAAAACTCCAGAAAGTTCTGAGAAGCACACATGGTAAGAGCTGAACTTTTCCACTAGGAGGCAAATGTCATAAAATCCTATAGCAGTGAGAAATGAGTGCGAGCAGGAGGACACATCAGGGCACCAGGGCTCAGTGCAGGGATTCCCAGGCATTTATGCAGACAGATTTAAGCCATGGCAAACTAGCTTTGAGGTCAGTACAGAGGAGACGGGGTTCCACGACATGGTGTTAGGATGGATTTGTCGTGTTGGAAGAAAATCGGACAGCACTACACTTCATTCTTTAAATCAAAATGTAGTAATTTTGACCACAGCCTAACACTTGAGCAAAATGTGTGAAGAGTATTAACTATTTTATGTTAGAATATAAAAACTTTGAAAATATGCCATATAAAAAGAATCTGTGAAAAGAGAATATAAAAATTGACTGCCTGACAAAAATATTACATGACAATACCACATCGTGCCTGACAAGAGGCACAACAAACTGCCATTAGTAGGCACCAAAGACAGGTGTGTGAGCTGAGGGGCCAGAGGTTTATCCACCAAATGAGACACTTTAGCAGGAAGGAGGCCAGTATTCAACAGTGGGATAAAATGCAAACATAAACTCCAATGGAAGCCAGCCAGCAAATATTTTTAATTTTTTTTTAAAATCAGGGCCTCACTATGCAGTTCAGACTCATAGTGATGCTCCTGTCTCAGTTTCCTCAGAACTGAGATAACAGGCCTGCACCACCATGCCCTGGTCTGGGGCCAGCACAACATGCAGTATAGGGGACTGAACTCAGGACCTTGTGCTTGCCAGGCAGGCACTTATATCGCTGAGCTATCTCCCTAGCCCAACCTGTAAATATTCTACTTTTATCATGGGATCTTCCTTTATCTATATTTTAATACGTACATAGGCATATATTACTCATTTTTATCACACACATATGTAATATATGTATACTTTCCTTCCATATGCCCACTGAAAATTAGTAAGGATATGGTGCTATGTAGTATCTTTCTATAGGGCTTAATACAAAATTTATTCAGCCATATGCAATGGTAGTGGAAGTCTCTTTGTAATATTTTCCTCATCACAGTATCTCCAGTACCTGTCTAGCACTGTCTCCTCATCTATAGCCTGGGAATAATCACAATATTTATCTGATGGACTAATTATGAGATTCTAATGAGTTAACGCCTCATCTTGGCGACATTAGATTAATGCTAAAATTTATAATTGCATCATCAGAACCATTATTCAGAAGAGATCAGGTTTTGTGGGGGTGGGAAGCTTCTATAATTCATGGTCAACCCCTATAATAATAATACTATGAAATTTAGAAAAAGTTCATAGTTTCAACTGCAATGGATTCATGCTACGTCCTTGTGCCTCCAGTTCTAAATATTTTTGCCCTGACATATGTCCATTCCATGGACAAGTTCTAATTCTGTTTTCAAAAGAAATTGATCATTAGGATCCAAAATAGCGAATGTCACTGGCACCAGAAATGGCTAGGTAGATGCTATGTACTATAATTTAGTATAATAAATATCAAATGTAGAGAGAAGGGGCAAGGTGACCAGCTGTTCAGGGGCTAAGGAAGTCACCAGGCACAGGAAGCCCAGTTGGAAAACCAAGAAGCCTGTGGCAAGGTGGTCTCTCAAGGTCAGTTACCTTCTCTTCTTGTCAGTAGACTTCAGTCATGTACTTGATGTGGATTCCCTATCATTTATCTCCATGCTTGCCTTGCCTTTGTTTCCATTCACTGCTGCTGATTATTGCACTTGATGTGCCTACAGTGCCTGTCTTTCACTCTTAACGGGCATTTAACTGTTGCTGTGAGCACATCCACAGATCTCTCTTAGCTCTCCATCCATCCAACTAACCAACCAACCAATCAACCAACCAACTAACCAATTTACTAACTGACTGACTGACTGTCCAACCTACAGATTGACTAACCAACCAATCAACCCACCGATCAACCCACCAACCAACCAACCAACCAACCAACCAATCAACCAACCAATCACCACTGACTGACTAGCATCTAATGGAGACTGGGAAAGATGCTCCCTCCAGAGCAACAGATTTGATGACTCTAGTGAAAGACATCAGAGTAGGAAGCACTGAGACCCCTGGGCACCCTTTCCCACTGTGCACTACTGGGAGCACACATCTCAGCAACCCAAGCCCATGTGCCCTTTATGTCAACACAAGATACTTCTCTGTAGAAACAGAGGTCTCTTGCAGAAAGGATTTTGGAGTGACTGAGCAAAACAAAAGCTGATCTGGCCGGGCGTGGTGGCGCATGCCTGTAATCCCAGCACTCGGGAGGCTGAGGCAGGAGGATTGGTGTGAGTTTGAGACCAGACTGGGCTACAAAAGTGAGCTCAAGGCCAGCCTCAACTGCATAGCGAGACCCTGTCTCAAAAAGACAGAAAAAAAAAAAAAAAAAAAAGCTAATCTGGCCCAGCTGCCCTGCAGTAGTGCTGCAGTAGTGGCCTGTCTCTGCACAAGGATATCTGAGCTGCATGATCTTGGGCACACAGTCTCAACATGGCTGGAGGGTGAGGAGCTGCTACATGTCTGAGGAAGCCATCAACAGGCAGGGAGCAGGGTTTACTGCCCAACCATTGGAACAGCTGTGGAATGAAGAGGAGCCACAGCTAAGGGATGAAGGAAGGAACAGGCAGCCATACTGTCCTTAAAATGAAGAGAATAGCTCAGGTTTTTTCCGAAGAGAAGAAACAGCCAAAGAACTAAAAATAAAATAAGTACAGTATTTGAAAATATAGAGAAGGACATTTAGTTATGATGTCATCAGTCAGCCAACCAACCAACCAAATCACCAACCAACCAGCCAACCATCCATCCAACCAACCAACCAACTAATCAACCAACAATCAACCAAGCAACTCACTAACTGACTGACCAACCTACAGATTGACCAACCAATCAACCAACCAACGAACCAACCAACCAACCAACCAACCCACCCACCCACCAAAGGAAAGAGGGCAGAAAACCCGGAAGATAACAACAAAGAAATGTAGAACAGAATGACAAAGAGACAGGCATTAAGTAAAAAAATAACACATTTTTTCTTTTGAAGTAAAATACTCCAAACACAGAAAGACACTGTTATGGTTTGTGTCTAGGTGTCCCCCAAAGCCTCATGCAATCACAGGGCAGCTTCCAGAATCTGTGATTGATTACTGTGGATGTGGATGCTGCCCTGCCCTGGAGCAGGTGATTTGCATTTCAATGTCAGGAAGGAAAAGAAGTTAGCAGCTTGAACTGCAGCTACCTCTCCCTTCAGCTCTTGCTCTTTGCAATGCCATGAAAGACTGCCCTCTGCCATGTGCTGCTCTGCCTTGGAGCCAGCTGAGTATGGACTGAAACCTCCAGTAACTGTGAGCTAAATAAACCTCCCTTTCCTTAATTTGAGTGTCAGGTATTTGTCCCAGCAATGAGAGAAGAGTAACTAAGACAATAAAGATACACAAATTTTACGTCTCAATGAAAGATAAAGAAAGCATACAAATAGTAAACATCAGTCTAACACGTGAGAGCTCAGAACACAAGAATATGAAACACGAAATAGCATTAAAATAATTTTCACACATTGAGAAAATTTCACATAGCAATTGAATGCGGGATGAGAAACCTTGGAAACACACTGACACACATGGGAGACATGCGAATAAAAATGCAAAAGCTTCAGGGGGAACCACAGGAGACAGTCACAAAGGACGGGACTCAGAACAGCAGGTGTAGTGGGATGGGCAGCGACACCAGGCCCCTCAGGCTTCCAGCAAGAGCCGCTCCTAGCCTGCACTGTGTTTCTCAAACTGTAGTACCTTTCAGCACTCACAGGACTCAGTTGCCCTCAAGCATCCTCAGGCAGATGAAGGAGGCAAAGTACAGTCATGTGAACAGGTCAGACAGTGGCCTAACAGCCAGCAAGCAGGAGGTTTGACTAGGCAGAGCCCCGAGTCCAGGCTGAGGAAAGAGGGGGCACCCAGGAAGGAAGAAGAACTTGGGGAAAGGGGAAGGTCTGAACTTCTCTATCTCTGTGGGGCTTGATAGCGTGAGTCCTGACTGGAAGGGCAGTGGTAGCCCAACTCCTCCCACTGTGATCCAGAGCCCACGCTCACAACGAGCTCTCTACTACAACCTGCCTCCTCTTCCTCTTCACGCCCATCTGTGTTCCTGTAGTGTTCCTCATCTTACAAACATGCCCCTATATATATTTATGAACTGAAATATATATATATATATATATATATATATATATATATATATATATATATATAAAATAAAGCCTGAGAGGTCACTGTGAGGAGCACAGCGAGAATTTACTGCCTGTGCTAGAACTCCTGCCCTGCGTGCATTCGGGAGCTGCTCTTGAGCTGGGGAGAAGATCTCGAGATTTCTGCTGGCCTGAGCTCTTCCCTTCAGTCTACTGTGCTGCGTCTCCCGTGAAACAAGGCCTTGCTGAGTGGTGGTGTTGAACTAAACATGAAACTTAGCTGCAGAACTAGCTTGAAGCTCTCACTGATTGTGAGAATAAAGTTCTGCACATGCTTATAGAAACACAATCAGATTGTGTTATTTATTAGAAACTTTACAAGTACAATAAAGGCCACTTGGGTAGGCACTGAAGGGAAAAATAAAGAAGGGTGAGGAAAATCTAAGACTCCACAGTCTTATTTGTAACTCCTGAAAAATCTCAAGGTGTGATGTACAAGGGATTTTAGAATGGTATCAACAAGTCAGTAAAAAAGAAACTTGAATTCAGAAGCAAAGGCTAATGGCAATTTTTTAAAAAAAGTTAGTACATTCCTGTCCTGATTCTTTTATTTATTTATTTATTTATTTATTTATTTATTTATTTATTTATATTGTTTAAATTTAACACGGGTTATATTACATATTTTCATCATCACCTGTCCTGATTTTAAAGTCCTTTAGTGTGGTTTAAATTTTGCGCCTAAGGAGAGCTTGTTCAGGTCACGTGAGCTAATTGGCTTAGTTTTCCTAACTGTGTAGAATCGGTAATAAATTTTTTTAATGACATGAGTGAACACAACTTATTTTTATGGCAGTAGAAGTGGAGTAGATGGGACCGTGATATAAGGAAAAATGAGGTTTTCGTCCAAAATGATTCAAGCCACTTTTCAGGGGCAAAATCAAGACAGGGCCATTTCACAGAGCACCGCTGGGCACTCCCTTGCTCACCTGTTCTAAATCTTCAGGGAACTTGCCCAAGACTCTGCCAGCCCCAGCCCCTCCCCTCGGCACATGCTACTTTTGAGATGGGTGCAGGGCAAGTAGCCTGGCCAGGGCTGGTGAAGTGCGGTGTCCAAGGTTTCTGAGAAAGGCCTGGGTCACAGAAGGTCAAAGAGGAGCCCCTTCCATCCCCCTCACCCACGCTCCACCTTCTGGTCCTCCATTCAGATGTGCTTGCTCCCTGCGGCCAACCAGAAGACCCGCCCCTCCTACCTGCCAGTTCAAGTCAACTACTGAGCTCCTGGGAAGCTGCAGGAGGGAGCCTCCCACTTGGAAGCAGAATGCCCAGGGTGGTGACCTTGTAAGTCACAGCACACAGAAGAAAGAAGGAAGAAGAGAGGGAGGGAAAGAGGAAGGGAGGCAGGACTGTGTCAGTGAACTGACCACTTTCAGCAGGGAATGGTATCAACAAGTCAGTAAAAAAGGAACTTGAATTCAGAAGCGAAGGCTAATGTCAATTTTTTGATGTCTAATTCACTCAGAGTATCTGCCCCAGCAGGAAGTGACATCACCCCCAGAAGAGATGCGGGAAGATGCCACCTTTCCAGTGGCAGAATTGTCACTGATGGGGAGTGCACAGTTTCAAGTCTGCTGCTTCTGCCTGAACCTCACCTCTGGGCCTAACTGTACAGCCCACAGCGCACTAGCGGTGGATACGGACCCATGTCTAGCTCCCTTGGTCGGACTAAGACTTGGCTGTCTTCCCAAAGGCTGGCAAGTTGGACAGTGTGAGTCTCCTGAGAAGAGTCTCCAGAAGCCTGCAGACTTCAGAAAGTCTTCTTGGGACTGAAAGTGCTAATTCCAGGAGCCATGCTCTCTTGGCAAGACGGAAGGGACAGGCATCCCAAGAGCAGAGGTGCACCTCCAGTGACCCTCTTCACGGCACTAAGTCTTGTAAGCCCTTTGAGGTCAGCCAACCACAGCCAAGAGAAACAGTCTGGCAGCATTCCAGATGGCCCAGGAACTAACTTTGAAACAGAAGTGGGGTGCTGGGGAGGACTCAGTTTGCTATTCATAGAACCCACTGAAAAATAAAAAAACAAATGGGTGCCTTGCGAAAAGTCTCTCAGAATTTCACATCAGCAGCACCAGAAAATAAAACCAGGTCCCAGGAGCCTTAGGACATAGATGCTGGGAGATAGGGCTGGTCCAGCCTCACCAAGCAGATTTACTGCTGAGTAATCTCAGCTACCAAAATGATGAAAGGTGCCTAAGGGGTCACTCTGGTGTCATTGCTGGGGTCTGTGTGCTTTCTCAAACAGATGCCACCAGTGATCCAGTTACCTTTATTATCATGGTAACCAATACAGTCCCCCTCCCATCCCCAGCAAATAGTATTTGCATGGCTCATATTAGAAAACAAAAAGAAGGCAGGAAAGAATCCCTCCCTCCTCTCCGGCTGCTGTCCAGAGTGTCGAGCCTTGCCTCATTTCCCCAGTGTATAGCCAAGCAAACATTTCCAGCGTCTGTACCTGGGTTGTTAAATAAGCAACTCTGCTCATGTGTTGTAAAGTCAGGAACGCAGGCATAAACCGTACGATGCCCACATACCAGGTGATGTGGAAGCCTGGGACCCCAGGACCTAATGAGGCCCCTCCCCACACGCCCCTCTGCTCTTCTGGAGTGGTGCTGAGCAGAAGGGAGTGCATCCCGTCCCTGTGCCTTCTGGGAAACATTTTCTTTTGCAACTTCCCTCCACGGTGAAAGGCCTGCTGTTTGTGCTTACGCTGGAAAAGCTCGAGTTAAGATAAATGGCACGAGCCACTCCACTTGATAAGCCCACAAGCAGAAAGGATGCAGAGAGCCATGTGATTTGTAACTCCCGCTTCAAAGGCAAGTGATAGAAATGCTGTGGGCGGGGCAGGCAGAGGAGGGCAGTGAGTAGTCTGTCTGCTCTAGAAGTAGGGCCAAGAGGAGAAATGGGGAGCTGTACCCCAGGAGTGGCCCTGACTGCTGATGCTTCACGACTCAGCCCCGTGACTGAGCCCTGCGACTGAGCTGTGACGCTCCGTCAGCCTGAGCCTGCACACCTGCTAGGATCACCTCTCCCTGACTCCCAGCAGCCTCCCCTGCACAGGCTGATGATTTGGGGGCGGGTCCCCGAGGCCAGAGAGCTCTCTATTTGTGACCTGGGTTGCGGCGCTAACCAGCAAGTTGGTATCCCTTGTCACTGAAGCTCTGGAGAGAAGACTGGTTGAAAGGCTGTTGGGAAGGATACACTCCGATTCTCCAGAGGACCCTTCCCTCAAGTGAGACAGGGGGCGATGACTCTCCCCCGACGTTACCCTACTGCTCAGCTGAGCCAGAGCATGCCTGAGGGAGGCTGGTCGCTGAGTTCCCAAGGGACAGGGATTTTCAGGGACCCAGGGTGACCGAAGGAGGACATGCTTTTATCGGCAGAAAGACAGAATTGAGCCTTCTGCCCATATGGTGAGGAATGAAAAATTGTTAGTATCCTAGACAAGAGCGAGATCTTACATTTCAGAGGAAAAGCAAAACAGTGTCTTGAACGGAAATCTATTTTCTCAACTAGATTGGTAAAATAAAATGATAAACCAGACTGATTGGTCTGTAGTGTGGTTTACTTTTCCATGTTCTGTTTTTGAAAACTCTGCTTCAGACTAAGAAACTTTGGGTAGACACTTTCTTTGACAGCAAAACGTAAACTAAGCAAGGCTTAGTGTTTCTCCCATGTCAAAGCCTTCAGGTGGATTGTCTCAATAAGTCCCCTTGTTTCCTTAGGAGACAGTGGCCACTGTGACTGGACTGCATCTGACATAGTGGACAAGTAGGGCCTGGGCATGACAGCCACTCCTGTACAAGGCCCAGCACTACTGGCCTCAGCAGACAACTTGAGACATAGGAGTGGTGGGGGTGGTGGTGGCTGGGGTGCATTGTCCCTAGATAAGTCAGAAACTGGAGCCCCTCCTGACCTGCTCCAACTCCTAAGAGGCCCGAGGCCAGAGCCTGTGAGCTGGGGATGGCAGGGAGACTGTTCTTCCATACCTGGAAGCTTTCTCCTGCAGAGAATATCAGGAACACCCTAAAATACAGATGCGGACATGGACGAGGTAGGCAATGGAAGGGTCATCCGATGTCTCCCAGGTGAATGTGGAGCTGTCCCAAGCTAGGGTTTTCTAGACACTTTCCAGACAGATCTGCCTAATTTTGGCCTAGACTGATCCTGCGGTGAGTGCACTCCGGCCTGTTTTGCCCACAGCAGAAATACCCGGTTGGCTACACTGCTCTGGAATGGGTTCAGCAGAGAACACAGCATACAGAACTCAGAGGCAGCTGTGGCTATGGATCACTCCATGCCCAAAAGGTAGAGAAGATCAAGGAGGCAAAGCATCAGTGCTCACAGTGGATATCCACACAACACACACACACACACACACACACACACACACACGTACACACAGCGGCATGCTGTACAAGGATGGACTGGTCCTCAAGGTTCTTCATACGTAACAGTGATCTCATACAATTGTAATGCTGTTACATTTACTGTCACCTGGAGCACAGAGGCAGAACCAGCTCTGCAGGGACTGCAGCACAGAAAAAAGATGCTCTCGTTTCCAAACTTCAGGTTCTTAAACTGATTTCAACTGTAGTTCAAAGAGAGACCCTTAGGCAGCCTTCTGGAGAGACCAATGCCAGCCAAAGAATCTCCTGCTTGTGCTCGTGCTAGAGTCTCTGTCCCCTGTGGGAGAGGAGCCTGAAGCCCACAAGCAAGATAGCAGGTGGCGTGGGGTTTCCAAGGCATCTCCCTGCTGGAGACCACGGTGCTGAGCACAGGGGTCTCTGGTTGTGCTGGAAAAACTCACATGCACGGTGCTCTGTAGTCAAGCGAACAGCACAGCTAAGACGGCCGAGGAGGCCACAGGATACTGATATCCCTATTCCACAGCAAAAAAGCTACCAGCCTCAGAGATCGGATAGCTCATTGGCAAAGCATATCATTTGGAGACATCTTTGAACTAACTTCCCAAGGTCCCGCTCAGTTCTTGCCTGGCCTGAGTATCCCCTTCCTTTGTTTGAAAAATCAAATAAGTACGAGTTGTTGGGCAGAGCTCTGTCCTTACTTTTGGGAGAGTGTTCTCACCTTGCTGGGTGCCACAAAACCACACTACTGGTCTCGCTGACTTAAGCTGTTTGCTGTGCCCTCGTTTAGGAGGTGGTGGGGCCTGATCAGCCCATGACACGCCCCTACACCTTCTGACGTTTTTTCCTTTCCTGACTCCTTTATGCTGCAGCCAATAGGCCCACTCCTTCATTCTTCCTAGGAACACCCAGAGTCCTGCAAAAGGGGGAGCTGAGCTCCTGTCCTGCTGAGCTCTCCCCTACTGCAGTAGTTCTCGCCAATTAAAATCTGGCTGGGCCACTTCAGCTGGGGTCCAGCTTTGTTTATATCGGATCCTTAGTTCCTTCAGACAGGAAATCCTTTTGGCAAATAAGGGTGTCCTATTTTATCCTGCCTCAGCTGGCCAGAGAGATCAGCTCGTCAGTGGCCTGTAGTGAGCCATCAGCAGACACTTCAGGCTCGGACTGAGTGTGCGCCAAGCTGTGCCCTTGCTGTCCAACCCAGCCCAGGCCTTGATGGTCAGGGCACTGAGGCAGGCAGCGGTTCTCAGGCTGAGATCACAGATGGCAAGGAGCCATCATGACCAGATGTCAGTGTGATGAGCTGGGCTATAGGAAAAACCATCCCCTTGCAGACTCCAGAGTCTCCAGGCCATGTGCCCAAGCACACAGTTGTAGACCCTGGGCTCAGGTGCCACGTGTTCTGACGGGTTTTTGTGGCTAGGGTCAGATAGCTGGGGTCAGCACTTGTTCCCCAACTTCAGGGCTGTCGGGGTACACTGAATATATCTGTAAACTGTGTACTTGGTAAGACATACATGGCCCTTGTTACCTGGGAGGACAGGCAGCAGCTCTGCAGGACACCAGCCCTGCGGCAGGCCGGGTCTTGGGGTTGCAGAAGGATGCATTCACTTGGAAACTCAGGTCTCGGAAGCAGCCTCCCTTAGTGACCATGTACCCTGGGCAGGGAGAGAGGCACAACACGTATTCACAATCCAGCTCCGTGTCCAAAGGCAACCACAGAGTAACCGACTCTTCTAAAAGATCTTAACCACATTGGCATGTCTCTTGCAATTGTCCAGTTAATTGGTCAGTCCCCACCCTTCCCTCCCTTTTAAAACTTTTTCAAGACAAGCTTTTGCTACATAGTTCCAGCTGGCCTTGAACTCACTTTATAGCCCGCCCTGATCTTGAACTCACAGTAATCTTCCTGCCTCAACTTCCTGAATGCTGCGATGGCCAACATTCACCACCACGCTGAACATGGCCAGTTACGGATCTCTTATTTTTCTGATCCATTCTCTTTTTGTTTTGTTTTTAATGTATTTGATATAGGGCCTCACTACACAGCTCAGACTCACAGTGATCCTCCTGTTTCCAGCCTCCCCAGTGTTGGGATTACAGGCATGTACCACCATGCCTGGCCTCCATGGCATAGTTCCTTGTACCCAGGGGTGGGGCTGGCATGGCAAGCGGTACAGGGGATCCAAGCCCAGTCCCTGCGCTCGCCTAAGCAGGCACTTAGTCCCCTGAGCTGTCTCTGCAGCCTTTGTCTTCTGTTTTTAATCAGCGAATTCCATTAATTCTTGGACACACACACTTCCACTTCTGTGGTAACAGCACTTAAGTGCCATCAATGGATACTTGATGAAACACACCAACACACCAGTTCTTTTCCATTCCTGGGAGCTCTAGACATTTTTTCAAAAGTAGCTCCAAAATTAAACACACAGTCACATGTACCATTTGACAGTTGACAAGAGGAAGCAATTAACAATAAATCAGCATGAAATGAAAACAAGAAAACAATAAATTTGTGGCCAGAGAATTCACACTTCTGAGTATTGTCCAGGCGATAATCGGAATGTCCAGCTCTTCCCAGGGGTGGCTGAGGCGTCACATCAAGTGAACTCGGTGGGGACAAAGGCTGCCGAACCCTGGGTCTCCTGTTCCACACAGCCAAGGTGCTACATAAAGCTTCCTCAGCGTGCCTTCATTTGTTTGATATGTCAACCAACTAAATTTATGCCTAGAGAGGTATTCTGTGGGGTACTAGGCCGCCTCAGCTCCATAAAGATAGCGAGCAGATTGCTGCCTGCCTGGGGCTGGGTGGGAAGGGAACACGGGAAGTTATTGTGTGAACACTGAGAGTTTGAGATAATGAAAAGGTTCCAGCAACTGGTGAAGTTGATGGCTGTGTGACAGTATAAATGTACGAATGCCACTGAGCTGCACAGCTCACACTGTGTGTCAAAATAGTAAATTTCATGTTGTGCATATTTTGCAACAATATAAACAATAGTAACTCAGATAGATATACCTTTTGAAGGATGATGATAAGATGGCAAGAAAAATAGAGGGAAAAGACCAAACTTTAGGGCTTGTCTTGGTTACTTTTTACTCGTTGCTGAGACAAATACCCGACACTCGAAATGAAGGAAGGAAAGGTTTGTTTAGCTCACAGTTACTGGAGGTTTCAGTCCATACTCGGCTGGATCCAAGGCTGAGTGGCACATGGCAGAGAGCAGCAGTTCATAGAGGTAGAACAGCAACAAAATGGTGGCAGAGGTAGCCAACCAAACAGGGCAGCAGAGAGCAACAGCTCCAGTCTGTCTCTCTGTCTTTTTATATTCCTATCAGGCCCTCTGCCCTAGGATATCCGCCCTAGACCACACCCATAGTCCCAGCCCTACTCAGACCGATAATCCCATCAGTACTAAAACACATAATCCCAGTGACTCATGAGTCAAGTCTCAATCTATAGAAGTCCCTGCCCTATGACTACATGAGACTTTGGGGGGACAGCTAGATATAAACCATAACAGGGCTCATTTATAATGAACAAAATGAAATATATTAAGTGAGGGAAAGGATTTGGCCGCCATGCTTGGAGGTACAGACTTAGGAGCGTACAGCTTGTGCAGAAAAGTGTTTCCTTAACCCCGCCACCCAGCTGTTTGCCTACCCAGGTGAATCCCCCCCCCCCCCCCCGCCAGCCAGGTCATCCGAACTCGCCATGAGCAGCAGGACGGACAGATTCAGAGCAGCTATTCAGCTCAGTGAGTGCCGGCGCTTCCCTCCACCAGGAGGCAAGGCCCATGAAAAGGAAACCATGTCACTGAAGATACACACTGGCATCCAGCCTGGCATCTGGTGATGCTTTGTTTAAAAGGAACGAGGCTATTCAGAGGGGTATGCACCCTCTTTTAGAAAACTAGCTTTCATTATGGGCTGTAAACATGTACAGTACTAATAAAACCAGAAATGACATTTTAAAAAGATAATCATTTTTCTTCAGGAGCCACCCAATAACAGTTCCCCGGAGTTCAAAGTTTGGAGCCATAGCTCGGCTCCTGAGTCTGACCCCAAGTCACTACTTCCTACAGAAAGCATATGCTACTCAGCTGTTAGTTTTGATAGTGTGAGTGGATTAATTTATTCTCATTTTTCAGTGTTTTGTGAGCCTTTGGTCAATTT
Organism: Myocastor coypus; assembly: GCA_004027025.1. Taxonomy (NCBI): domain Eukaryota; kingdom Metazoa; phylum Chordata; class Mammalia; order Rodentia; family Myocastoridae; genus Myocastor; species Myocastor coypus. Next base: position 2,181 of record PVJA010043872.1, on the reverse strand, counting down.
TTAAAATATTTAACAACTTCTAGGGTCACATAAAGTATCAGAAGTTCACTAATACTTAACCCAAAACTCTCATTCAGGAAACTAAGGTAGGGGTGTAATCCCTTCCTTCCTTCCTTCCTTCCTTCCTTCCTTCCTTCCTTCCTTCCTTCCTTCCTCCCTCCCTCCCTTCTGTCTCTCTCTCTCTCTCTCTCTCCTTTTCTTTCAGTATGTTTGGTTGCAGCAGGGTCTCATTATGCAGCTTGGACTCACAGTGATCCTCCTGTTTTCAGCCTCCCCAGTGCTGAGATAATTGGTCTGTATTGCTATGCCCAGACTCTGGCTCACTCAGTCTGCTCCCGGGGGTGAGGCCGGCACAACATGTGCGCCGAGGATGGAGTGGCCTCTGTGCTTGCCTAAGCAGACACTTTAGTCTGCTGAGTTCTCTGGCTGGCCCTAATACTTCTTTCACACACAACAGGATGAGCAGGGCATACCTCCCATGACACAACCATGTACTGACACTGAGATGTTATTAAAAACTCACTTTTCTCTGTGCTAAGTGTAACTATTAAGTTAGATAAAGAAACACGTCTATTTCAAATTGTTCTTAGAATCTTCTGGACTCCACCAAGTTAATAAACATAGTGACTCAGTTTAAGCGAGGAGCACATTGAGGAACCGTGCAGTGCTCTGCTGTGGCTGAGGTCTCCCTAGTGGATACAGAGAAAACCATCTTTCCTCTACGTAGATTTGGGGCCCAAAGACCATTTTTAACTCTTTAACCAAGTTATGGCAGTGTTTTAGGAAGTGAAATTCTATAAATAATGGCTGCAGCCTGGTGTTCTGATGTAAAATTAGAAGCATATGAAATTCGAATCTCCTGTTCAGATCTGAGAAAGACCCATCACCTCACAGCTGCTGAAGACTGAGCAGGGCCCAGCCTCTTAACAAATGGAAAGTTGGTTCTGCTTTGAAACAGAAGCATGAGCCGACTTTATTATTACACATTTTATTTTGGAGATTTTTGTTTGGCTTTCTCTTTGGATTGTCTTCGTGTCTGCCAAATCTTATGTTCAAAACTTCTACTTGTCAGCCAGACAAAGAGCAAATCCAGGTTTAGCAATTCATGGGATGATGGGTAATCACTACACAATGCACACAGGTACACCGAGTAGGCATGTGGTCTTTGCTCAACCACTGGGCAAATTCTGACTTTGCAAGTTACTTTTCAGCTGGGATGCTGAAGGTTTTATATATATATATATATATATATATATATATATATATATATATATATATATCTGATTACCCTGCATCTCAGGAAACAGCCTTCTGGGTTGTGTAGTATATCTGTTCACACTGCAGGATTTCAGCACTTCTAGACCCCAGCTCTAGACACAACAGGTAAGGCCTCTGCAGGGCCCCTACCAGGAGACAGTGCAACCTGCAGCACCGCAAAACCTTGATCAGGATAAGCAAACCGTCTAAGCCTAGGAAGACAAAGCATGATATGACTTGTACCCTTGACAACTGAGCATACACAGAAATAGAGCAAAAGAAGAGGGTTAGAAGTAGGTTTAAAACCAGACTTTGTCTACAAAATGACAAAAGTGATGAGATGGATGTATCAAATCTAAAGCAGAATTCAAAAAACCATTCGTGGTGTTGAATATTGGGATAAATAAAAATGGAAATAATTGAAATGAATATCTAATTAGGACATTCTTTTTTAAAGGCTAGTCTCACGGAGCAGAATGAGATGGTGGAGGAAGAAACAGAAGTCAGGGCATTAGTAACAGAAGTGAGATTATAAGAAAGCGAACATAGTGCAACCCTGGGCCCTCACGTCCACCATGCTGTGCCCTGGGTCGCAGGACAGAAAGGGGATCTAGATGTGGAGGGAGCAGAGAGGATGTGACAGGCACCTGCTCTAGCTCTTGCTACGTCTCTGAAGCATACGCTATTACAAGCATAGCAGTTATAGAGTAATAGTGTCACAAAGCTTTTCTGCTGGAGTGTTAAGAATGTAAGTTAACAGACCAAAAGTTGGAGAAAAAGAAGGGCTATACGGATAGCCAATATTTTGGCCCTAGCCCTTCAAGATCAATAAAGACCCAGGATATAAGAGAACCTGTGCTGTAATATCCTATAACTCAGAGGTGTCCCAAATTTCCTGGTCAAGGAGATTATGGGACCTCAGAG
>PVJA010043871.1:0-16497 GCA_004027025.1 Myocastor coypus | reverse complement strand
TATTAATTCTTTAAATGTTTGGTGGAATTCATTCACTCATGAAGTCATCTAGTCTTGAACTTTTACTTGTTAGGAATATATTGTTACAGTTTATGTCTGGCTGTCCCCCCAAAGTCCCATGTAGCCATGGGGAGCAGGTTTTTTGGAGACAGCTGAATGTAGTGTTTGTGATTGGTTTCTTGTATAGTGCCGGGATTAGGGGTGTGGGTGCTCCATACAATTCAAGGGAGCAAAAGAGGCTTGTTCTGTTCCCTTTCGCTCCCACTGCTTCTGCTGTCTCCCACTGCCATGAATGGTTGTCCCTCTACCATGTGGCCCTATGGGTATCAGATATTTTGTCTCAATGGTGAAGGAGAAATAACTTGAGACATATAGTGAATACTGTAAGTATATGTATTTCAACCTGTGTTTGTTATTGATGTATTGAAATTGTCTGTCTGTACTGGGATTGGGCACAGGGCCACTCTAGCACTGAACTATACCCATAACTTCTTCTTATTTTAAGCAAGGCCAGGCTAAATTTTCTTGGATGGCCTTGAATTCCCACTTCTCTCTCGGTCTCTAGAGTAGCTGGGATTACAAGTGTGTACAACATGATTTTTATTTCTGAGTCAGATTAGGTATTTGGTATGTTTCTAGGAATTTGCCCATTTAATCTAAGTTATATAATTTATTTGCATACTTCATAGAATTATCTTAAGTCTTCAAAATTTTGGGGGCTATGTTCAGTAGTAATGTACCCACTTTTACTTATGATTTTAGTTATTTGCATCTTCTTTCTAATTTAATTTGGTATTAGCTATAGATTTATCAATTATATTGATAGTTTAAAAAAACAATTTTGGGGCTGGTCAAAGAGCTAAGGGGATTAAAGTGCCTGCAAGCAAGCACAGGGGCAAGGGTTCAATCTCCAGAGCCTGCCATGCCGGCCCCACCCCTGGGGCACCGCTGAGAAGGCAATTGAGACTGGGTGTGGTGGTGCCCACCTGTAATCCCAGCTTTTAGGAGGCTGTAAACAGGCTGGTCACTACGAGTCCCATCTAGTAGTGAGACCCTGAACACCCTGTATACCCTTCCCTAAAATACAAAAATAAATAAAACACACAAATAAATAATTAATTAAAAAGCAAGTTGGCTCCATTTTCTATTATTTTATTTCTCATTAATCTTTATTATTTATTTTCTTCTAGATTTGTAATTAATTGATTCTTATGGTTTAGATACTGCAAGTGCAAAGTCAGGTTATTGATTTGTCATTGTTGTTATTTTTTTAATGGTCACTGGCAGCTGGTTATGACTCTCTGAACACTGCCTTCACTACAGTTCATTATTTTAGGATGTTGCTTTAATTTTATTCAATTCTAACTGAAATATTTATCTTATGATGTCTTCTTTGAGCTGTTGCTTGCTGAAAATGTTTTTAAATTTCCATTCACGTGAATTTCCCAGTTTTCTTTGTTAATTCATTTATAGTTTCATTCCATTATAATCAGACAAGAATTTTTGTTTATTTATTTATTTTTATGGCCAGCTCAGCCTGTCTGAGGGCGGGGCTGGCGTAGCATGTGGTGCTGGGGATCAAACCGTGGTCCCCGCTGCCGCCTAAGCTTTCTTAAGCAGGTGCTTTAGACCACTGAGCCATCCTGCCAGGCCCCAGACAAGAATCTTTGTAGTATGTCAGTGTTTAAATCTATTGGTACTAACTTTGCACCCTAGCATGTGGCTGTTCCAGAAATGAGAGACACGCTTACTTGAGAAGGTAGATGTCTTCTGTTGTTTTCTGGGAATAATATGCTATGTTCTCAAGTAGATGGCTTACAGTTCTTCAAGCCCACTGCATCCTTTTGAGCTAAAGCTAGCTGTTCTAGCCATAGTGTGTGCAGCACTATTGGGATTTGTCCTCTGTGTGCCTTAAGTAGAGGTCAGTCTTGGACCTGGGTCCTGGCACTAGCCCATAATTTGGTTCTCTAGGTCTTTGGTTTTCTGTCTGGGATCAAATCCACACATGTGCACTTGTAGGTGATACCAGAGAGTCATACATACTTGACCGAGTCTGCCTGCCCTTAAGGTTTCTCTTAAGAGACTCTTCTTGAGATTGTCTAGTTCCTAGAGACCTTTGGGGAGAAGAGTTAGAGGGTTATGCCTGCACTTCCTGAGCTGCACAGGCTGATGTGGGGCGTGGAAGGATCAGTAGACCTGACTGCAGGCCAGGGCAGGGTGGTAGGTCCCAGAGGAAGCTCTTCAAGCCCTTTAGCTCCTGTTGTCCCTGACCTGACCTGACCTGTGACATGAATGGTATCCCCTTCCAATTACCCATCTTTGCACCAGTGGCCAAGTGAAAAGTGGCTGTGTCACTTCCTTACCTTCCGGGAATCCCATGCTACTTAAAGGTCTAAGGCATCATCATGACCTTCCAAGTTCAGCACATCCTTCTGTCTCTAGGCTGAATCTGAGGGTCACTGAGGCTGAAATAAGAAACTTAACCCTTCCTTTTAAAATAAGTAGGCAGGGGGAGAGGAGAAAGGGAAGCAAGGGGGGAAGAATCAAGATGTGTTATATACTTATACCAACTGTTCATGGTGAAAATAATTATCATGCATACATGCGGTAATTAAAATTTTTTAAAAAATGAAATAAGCAGGCTTGCTGACTGTCACCATGGAAAAGAATTTTCAGGCTACCTTAGCAAAAGAAGCAGGAGAAAAATTTACTAGAAGTAGATACTGGAGACATGGGTGATCTCAGTAGGAATGCTCAAACAAAGGAGGCCCAACTCAGTTGAGAACTGGGGATTTTTAGTGCTTGGGGAGACTAAGCCTGGAGGTGGTCAGACCCCACAGATCTCTAGCATTTGTCTTGCTTTTAGTCTTAGTGTTCATGGAAGGGGGGGATGGACCACCCCTCCTGGGCTAATGGTCTATTCCTGTGGGAAGCCCCAAAGTGCTGTCCACACATGGGTAAGGGCAAAGTGGAGCAGGCAGGCCTGTTTGCAGCTGAGGGAGAGTTGCTCAGGTTTGCTGTTTGGGGAGAAGAAAAAACTAAGTAAACTGGGCAGATGGACAGACTCCCTGCTTGTGGCACTTCTTTCCTCTGTGAAGCCTTTCACCAGGATGGCTGGGCTGTCTGGAGAGCGTGGGCCCTGGGTGACATGGCTGTTGGAGCTTGGCACAGGACGTGTGCTCAGGTCCTCAGTGGAGGCAGACACTTCAGGTCCCAGATGGCCAGCTGGTCAGCTTTCAGTCCTCAGTGCCCTGGGCCCACTCTGCTCAGCCTGTGCAACACTAGACTTGAGTGATATCCAGTCTCTTTGCCTTCTCCTATGGAAGACTTCAAATAAGGATCAGTGTTAAATTCTAAAGCAAGAGCAAAAAAGACCAATGCCTATTCTCTTAACAACTGCTTGGATTCCTTAAGAAACATAAAACAACAACAAAAAAATGTTAATGCAAATAAATGCATTCTGTTGTCTTCCAGCTTTTCATTTTTCTCTGGCCAATTATGCTGGTCAGTGGTAATAACCACCAGTGTCATCTCTATTTCTGGTCCCCAAATTGTCTGTTCCCTGGGGCCTGTCAGTGCCTTCAGAGAGGCTTGGCCCAGCACTGGCTTGGGCACCACAAGTTCCAGTAACTTATACTGAATCAGGGAAGATTTGCTTCAACTTTCAGCTTACGAATCCACTTCAAGAGAGCTCTCTTTTCCAAGAAAAATGGTTATCAATATGGAAATGGAAACTGTTCCAGGAAGCAGACAAGGAGGACAGTGAAAAATGTTTTATTGTAAAATACACTGCCACTTCTGACAGCAGGAGCTGCCTGTGAGTTACTTCTTGCCCTTTGCTGGTGCCGCCTTTCCCTTGGGAGGCGCTGCTGCTTTGCCCTTGTCATCTGCCTTTTCTGGTGGTGGCTTGGCCTTGTCATCTGCTGTTTCCGATGGTGGCTTGGCCTTCTCGTCTGCCTTTTCTGACTCTGGTGGTGGCTTTTCACCTGGCTTTGGGGGGACCAGTATATTCCTTTTGACCTTCTTGCCTTTGAAGTGTTTTCTTTGCAGACAGACATCGATTAAAGAAAGAAATATAGTCAAGCCTATAAGGATCTGAAAAACAAAAAGATCTGCACAACCTTTGCTTCTCTGTCCAGAGACAGCTTATTTCCCTCCACGTTTCTCCTTCACTGATACTGCTGCCTGATGCATCCCCTCAACCTATCAAGCCCACCACTCAGAGAGTGAGTGTGCTCCTTTCTGAATGCCGCCTTGCCCCACCCCTACTGTCCCTTCACCACAACTCTTTCCTTCTCTCTTCAGACCTAACCATTGCTCTGGGTTCAGCAGCTGTAAGAAGGAAGCCACTAACTGAGGCTGGATCGCTGGACATCATCTTTACTTGAGTGGCTTCTCCACTGGTAACAATTGCCAACTTTCCTTTTAAACTTTACTTTGAGCCATGCATGGTGGCACACACCTATAATCCTGGCACGCAGGAGGCTAAAGCAGGAGGATCGTTACGAGTTCGAAGCCAGTCCAGGATACAAAGTGAGTTCAAGGCCACTTGAACTGTGTCAGGAAACCCTGACTCAAAAAGACAAATAAATAAACAAAGCAAAACAAAACACTTTTCTTTAGACCTAAGATATTTCTACAAATGAACCAAAAGAGGTGAGTTCAGAGCAAACCCACAGACCGAAGGCCAAAGACTCACCACAGCAATTAAGTAGTTCAGTGGCAAGCTTGGCCGCTGCTGCACAGTGAAGGATATAGCTGCTCCAAGGAATGCACAAGCAACCAGGTCATTGAGAAGGTCCTGCAAATGGTGGAGCTGAGTGAGTTGTAGGAAGAGCCCAGCCCCCACCAACATGCCATGCAGCACAGCTTCCTCCAAAGGTTTGGCTCCCAAACTTTTGCCTGATGGTTAATGCCTCTGGATGGGGGGCCTACGGTACTCCCCCCAAGAGGTTCTTGAGTCATCTTCACAGGAAAGCATGGGGCATGACAATTTTATTGCACAGCATTAAAAAATAAGAGAAAATAGGAAAGGAGGAGCTGAAGGAGACACAGCTCTGATGTACAGTGGCCCCTCAACAAAGGGACAGGACCAGCTTTTAAGGAGCTGGTGTTCACCAGGGTCTGGTTAGCGTTATCACAGTTGCGGTTTCACAAGGTTACCAGATCATTGGTCCTATATTATTATAGATAGCTAAGTGATTTAGAAATATTACAGGCAGTCAGGTAGGGCTGAGCCCTGTAAAAGTCCGGGCAGAAGACAGCTGGAGCAGGAGGTGCATTTACTGAAAGCCTGGCTTTAAGAGAAAGGAGACTTCTCACGCCCATACTTCTTCTAGGAATGGATGCAGTGATTGATATGCTAAACAGGCATCAGTCACCTTGGGGTGGAGGACCAGATCTCCTTAACTGACCCCTTGTCCCTCCCATGTGCACTTCTTCTGTGACTTACTTCCCCATTTGATCCCTGTTTAATCAGTATTATCCAAACAGCTATACTTGTAATCTTATTGGCTGATTATAGCTTTATCCCACTTGACACCCATCCTGTAATTTTTTTCCCTCCATCAGGTCAATATTACCTAAGTGACTATACTTGTAATCTTATTGGTTGGTAATAGTCCTGTCCCACTATGAACCCACTTCACCTCATGGCTTTGCTCTATAAACCCCCTTGAGAAGCAGAGTTGGTGGGCAACCCACTTTCCAGGTCTTCTCCTGTCCCTCTCAGTCACAAATTTTCTTTTTCTCAGTAAATTCTTCCTACTCTTAACCTCTGCTGTACCTAGAGTTCATTGCTTGATTTTACAGAACACTTATGTAGCATTTCAAACATTTCACAGATTAGGAGATTTTTCCCCAACTTTTTATATTTAAATTTAGATTTTGGGGCCATATTGTTAGGTGCTGTCCAGGTCAGCATTCTAGCTGCTGGGACAAAATGCCTAATGCCTGCAACTTCAAGGAGAGACATTTATTTTGGCTTGTGGCTTCAGAGGGTTGAGTCCAGGGTCAGAAGGCTCCAAGGTCAAGATGTCATAGCAGGAGGGTGTGGCAGAGTAAGGATGCTTAGTTCCTGGTACCCAGGAAGCAGAGGGCAGAGGTAAAAATTTCAAGGGAGAAGCCAAGAAGCAGATGTAAACCCCAGGTGCCCCTCTGGCCTACATTCTTCAGTGAAGTACTGCCTGCTAATAGACAGTGACTGGCCCGTCAACAAGGCCAGTGCCCTCATAAGTCTCCCTCAAGAAGTCTCTTAATGAAGTCAAGGTTACAATCAGGATCAACTGGGCTCAGTGCATGTAAGTTCAGAATTGCTTTCTGCTGTAATCTTATTTATTTACTTACTTATTTTTGTCTTTTTGAGACAGGGTCTTGCTATGCAGTTCAGGCTGGCCTTGAGCTCACTTTTAGTAGCCCAGGCTGGTCTCTTGAACTTGCACCGATCTTCCTGCCTCAGCCTTCCAAGTACTGGGATTACAGGCATGTGCCACCACGCCTGGCCCATCTTTATCTTTTAACTTGTAAAATTTTATTACTATATGTTTATAGTACATGCAGTTTCTAATTATCTTGGTGATGCTACATACTACAGCATCTTTCCTCAGATTCCTTTTCCCTTTTCTCTCCTCTTTTCTCCTCCAATTACTCTATCCTAAATTCAATTTTTGTTGATATTATTAATTTTAGCTCATGCTATGGCATGTAATGTTTATATTCACTAAGGTTACTAGGTTTTTATGAACCTAATTATGGTTACATGGGATGTCTTGATTCTATTCAATTTCTATTTCTCCTCTTCACCCTTTGTCCTTCTTACCTTGGGCCTCTTGCCTGGTGCAAGAGACCCATCCCCTTGCCTCCTTCTACCCATCCTTTATTTTCTTTATATTTTGCCTACCACAAATGAGGGATGTCGACTGGTATTGAAGCTTGTATGTCTGATGTATTTCACGCAATGTTACGTTTTCCAGGTGCATCCATTTTCCTCCAAGAGCCTCAAATGCATTTTTCTTCTCGTTTTAGTATTTTTTCTTTTCTCACTTTTTACTTTTCCTTTCTCCCCACCCCCTGTTCTCCTCCTCATTTGAGCATTTTCTTTCTGTTTCACAATACCTATTTTAATCAAAATGTGTCATTCTCTATAGCTAAGTAGTACTCTATTATATAGATACCAACTTTCTTTATCCAGTTGTCTGCTGATGAGTACATAGGTTGCTTCTAGGATTTAGCTATCACAAATTGTTGTTATAAACACTGGTATGAATGCATCACTGTAGGATGTCTTCAGCTCTTTGGGTAAGATATGTAGAAGGAGGATAGCTGGGGCATATGGAATTTCTAATTTTAGTTCTTTGAGAAATCACCATACTGATTTCCATAATGGTTGCTCTAGTTGCCATTCTCTGCCAACAGTGTAGGAGGATTTCTTTTTCACCACAGCAGTGCCAGCATTTACTACCATGTGCTGACCTTTCCAAAGGAAGATGGAATCTTAGCATTCTTTTAATTTGCTTTTCTCCAGTGTCCAAAGATGGCGAACATTTTTTCATGTATTTGTTGACAATTTGTATTCCTTCCTCTGAAGTATGTGCTCATTTCTCTTGCTTTTTTTTTTTTTTTTTTTTTTTTTTTTTTTTTTTTTTTTTTTTTTTTTTTTTTTTTTTTTTTTTTTTTGGTGGAACCAGGGATTGAACTCAGGTGCTTGCTTGTTCTACTGAGCTATCTCCCCAGCCCCATTCTTGGTCATTTCTTGACTGGATCTTTAATTTTAGGTGATTTGATTTTTTGAGTGTTTCATATATTCTAGCTATTAGTTCTCTTACTGAGGAGGAGTAGTTGTCTATTTTTTTCCAGTGTAGTTGTCAATTGAGGTTCTGTTTAGAAAATCTTTTCCTACATCTATGATGTCAACTATTTTACCTATTTTATTTTGCAGTGGGTTTAATGTTTATGTTTTAATATTTAGATCCTTGATCCACTCTGATTTTAATTTTAATCTTCTTTATATCCTTTTAAGGGTACTAGGAATTCAACTCAGGACCTTTTTACTAAGTCATATGTTTAGCTTTTTAAAACATTATTTTCAGACAGGGTTTCGCCACGTTATTAATTTTCTCAGGTTGGGCTTAAACTTTCATTTTTTTTTGTCTTTTTGAGACAGGGTCTCGCTATGCAGTTGAGGCTGGTCCTGCGCTCACTTTTGTAGCCCAGGGTGGTCTCGAACTCGCACCAATCCTCCTGCCTCAGCCTCCCAAGTGCTGGGATTACAGGCGTGAGCCACCACGCCCGGCTTTTGGGCTTAAACTTTCAATTCTCATGCCACAAGTGCTGGGATTATAGGGGTGGGTTACCATTGCTAGCTATATTTTTAAATATATAAAATTGAGGCTGGAGAAATAGCTCAGTAGTTTAGGCACTCGCCTAGCAAGTGCAAGGACCAGGGTTTGATCTCTGGTACGGTGTGGCATTCTGGCCCAACATGGTGGCTCATGCCTGTAATTCCAGAGCTGAGGAGGCTGAGATGGGGATCACTATGAGTCTCAGCTGCATAGCGAGACCTTGTACCAAATAAATAAACTATATCTATATCTATAACTACATCTATATATATTTGGTTTAGGTTTAGTCTGATAGCAAAGCCATGGCAGTTTTCTTTCAGTTAGTATTGTGTTATTTTTTTCTCTATCCCATATTGCCTTTATATGTTCATGAATTATTCTTATGATTTCCTTTTGTTTATAAGCATTTTAGATATAGCTGATTTAGAGCCTTTTTTTCTAGCAAATCTATACCTGGACTTTCTTAGGAACAGTTTCTATTGACTTATTCCCTTTTTCCTGTGTATGGGCTATATCTTGTTTCTCTGCATATCTTGTACTTCTGTTTGAAGACCACATGTTTTTCCCATTATAATGTAGCTGATTTTGGAAACTGGACTCTTTCTTCTTCCTAGAATGTGGTGTTGTTGAGAGCTGAACCCATTTGTACATTTCATGACTTTTCTAAACCTTTTTGGAAATACTTAATTCGTGTGACCTCTAAAATTTTAGTAGCTTGATGATCAGCTATTGATTTGACAAAGAGTTTCTTAAGTGCCAGAGTGCAAATGACTGAAAAGAAAGTACTCTGAGCTGGCCCTGTGTTTCAGTACTCTTCCAAGACTAGCCTGGTTGTTTATGATTATATTGTCTTAATTTTCAGTTTCTGCTTGTCAGAAGCCTAATGGTCATCCAGGAATGAAAGTTTGTGGTCTCTTCAGATCTTCTTTGTCTTTAATATTATGTATTTGATACAGGGTCTCACTACATACTACACAGCTACACTTGCAGTGATCCTCCTGTTTTCATCCTTCCCAGTGCTGGGATTACAGGTGTGTACCCCCACGCCCAGTTTCCATGGACCAAAACTTCAAACTCCAATTCTTCACAAAGTGCAAGCTTAAGGTTGGTTTCCTAAAGAAGACCCCGCCCCCAGGTCTGCAAGAGATGAGTGTGCTTTCTTGTTCTTCTGTTTCAGGGGAAAGCGTGTCTTCTCTGTCCCTCTCCTCTCTAAGAGTGCTGTCTTCCTGGGATGCCCGATACATGCAGGGGTTTCTGTTCTAAACACCCACTTGGCTTGGGATCCAAACTTCACCTCTTGACATAGAGTGTATGAAAGTCCACCCTCCAGGTTCCTGAGACAATTCTGCAAAGGCCATTCCCATTTGTACCTCCTAATGTATGCAGTCATGGCTCCTGTTTTCTGTTTCTGCACCCATGCTTTTCCTGTTCTTATTTCACCCCTCAACCATTCAGTTAATCAATTAAAGCAAAATTAGGTAAGTATAATACAGCAGGAGGCATCCAGAGTTCTATAGTTTTTTTCATCTGGTTGGAACTAAAAGTATCTTCTCAGGCTCCTTGCTTGGGAAACTGTTTACTACCTGTCCTTGTGCCTTGTCCTCTGCTTTTCTGATTTTTAAGAGTCTGGAGTCCTCATCCAGACCCATTTCTCATTTTTTTTTTTTTCTGTTCTGAAGTTCCTCTCTTATCCTACAAGGATAGCTTTTTCAAACCATTTGGTTTGGCTTGGTTTTTTGAGACAGGTCTCACTGTTCAGTTCAAGCTGACCTCGAGCTCACTATGTAGCCCAGGCTGGCCTTGAACTCACAAAGATTCTACTGCATCTGCTGGGATTACAAGCATGCACCACCATGCCTGGCTATAAGGACAGCTTTTAACCAAGAGGCAGGACAGGTAGAGTTAGGGGTGTAGACTGGACTCCTGAATTTTTTTTTTCCCTGAGGCTAACTAGCTGAATGACCCAGGGACAAATTATTTGGCTCTTCTGAGTTCATTTGCTCAAGTATAAAGTGAGTGGAATTAGAAGCAGAGGGCTCTGAAGGCAGGCTGAGAATATGAAATGGACCATCTGAGACTTGGGGTTTTATCATTTGGCTGGGAAGTAAGCTGAATACACTCTGTGATTACGCAGGTGATGGACAAGGACTAGAGTAGGACACTCCTAAGACACAATGTCAAACACTTTACACATGTGATCAATCTCACAAAGGATTATTACTATTTTCTTGCTCAGATGAGGAAACAGAGGCTCACAGTGGCTGGGGGAACTTGTTTAGTTTTGTGTAGTACTACATCAGCCTGAATATCCTGAACCAAAATTTTTTTTTTCAGAACTGGGGATTGAACTCAGGACCTTGCACTTGCCAGGCAGGCACTTGTGTCCCTAAACTATCTCCCTGGCCCCTGAACCAAACATCTTTTGTAGGCTATTTATTAGAAGCCTGAGGCTGCTTTGGAGGTGAGTTTTTAAAAATTCTCATTTTGACTCACTAATTTAAAAGGAGACTAATTTTCTTCTTTATATTATAGAATGATCTTCCCAGCGTGTGCTGGCAAAGAGATTAGGAGGAACAGCTGGCTGTCACACCTTTGTCCTCCCTCCAAGGACAGCAAAGCCTTGGACCCTCTGACACAGTGAGATACCAGCCTGCCAGGGATAGTCCCCCCATACCCATGCATAGCGACTGCTTTGGAGCATTTTTCATCACCGGTTCCCTCTCCACTTCCCAGCTGCCCTTGCATGGGTCCCGCCTGAGTCCTGAGTGCAAAGTATGGGAGGGGAGGCTATTTCTCCCCTCACTTACTCTCCTAGTGCCCTGCCACGTGAACAGCACACCAGAGTTATTCCCCAGGACCCTCACTTACTGTAACAGGCCACAGGATGAAGGGCAGGTATCTTTGGATGGCAAAGGAGTAGAGCAAAATTAAGAAGAGGAAGATGGATATCTCCATGGTGAGGATGAGCAGCAAGATGGGGTGCACGCCGGGCACTGACTTGAACAGGAGCAGTGCTGCCAACAGGAAGCCCTGCATGGAAGCACACACTTGAGGCCCTCTGTGGACCTCGGGCATTCCTCGAGACATCCTTTGCCCAGCCTGACTTAACCCCTCCCAAGGAATACCAGCCCAGCTCACCAGACTCAGGAACTTGACCACGCCGTGCCCAAGGACCCAGAACTCTTTATTGCTGTCTTTGAGCTCCCACCGGTAGCGGCGGCACCCCTTCCGGGTACCCACTTCATCCTTGGGCTGTACCTTTTGCTGATCTCCTTCCTTTTTTTCCTCTCCAGGTTTGCCTGGAGGTGGTGGTGCCTTATCAGCCATTGGTGGCCTGAGCTCTCAGCGTCTCACTCCTGTGGTCCCTGGACAGGTCTGGCATACGAGTAAGCCTGGTGTCTACTGACCTGTTAGAGACCGAGCTCAGCCAACCGCCGCCGGGGTGGCTAATGACAACGCCTGCGAACTCTGGTGCTCTTGGCGCGCGGGGCGCTCTGATCAGCCCCGCGTGGGGCGTAGGGCATGGGGCATCCCTGGGCTCGCCCCGGCCAACCTGTTCGCTGTCCTCTCAGAGGTCTCAGCCTTGAGCAGCTCCTCTCCTGGTCCTAGTTTCCCCTTACAAGGTAGCGCTCAGCCTGGCCTGTATTCCGGGGTCGGGGGTGGTGGGGGACAGGTCCCTGGGGTTACGAAGGACCATGCACGTGGAGGGGCAAGGCGAATTCACACGGGGGAACACAAGCGAGCAGCAGCGTTCCCTACTTGGGAGCCCTGATTTTATGGCCTTATGAATTTTGAGTGAGTGACAGCATGGAGCTGGGGCACAGCGCTGGGCAGCAAGTATATGGGTGTCTCGAGAGGGTTCCGGGGTGGCTTGGGGCCTCGATGCTGCTTTCATTTCCAGGGCCTCTTTCTTGTGAGTCCTCGTCTTCTTAGTGACCACGTGCATCGGTGACACGCAGCACTGCGCTGAGAGCCACAAGGCCACCCACTGCACAGCCCCCTCCCTTCCCCACCGCAGGCTAGACAGGAGCAGTGGAGGAGCCCCTGGTTCCTTCCAGCCGTCCACTGCCCTCTGGGCTCATTTTTCCTTTCCTAGGATTTTGCCCCCTGGCAGGGCCTTCGAGCATTAGGAAAGGACCTTCAGGGGTAACTGGCCCTTGTAGGTTCCCAGCGGTAGTGGGAAGCTGGGAAGGCCTCTTAGTTGAGGAGAGTGCCTGCCCGAGGGGGTCCATTAGGGCGGAGGAGAAGCCCAGCTACTGAACAGGACCTCTGAGGAATCCTGTGAAACCAAGGCCTCTGGAATGGCTGAGAGGGGCGTAGCTGCGATTGTGGGTGGTGGTGCTGTGTTTGTCACGATCAAAAAGACAGGGCTGAAGGGGAGGTCAACTGCAGCATACGCAGGAGCTTGTGTTCCATTCCCAGCACAGAAAACAAACTCCAAAAGAAACACAAACAAAAAAGGAAGAGAACACAGGTTTTAGATCCACAAAACACAACTAGAGTAGCCGGAAGGTTGAGTAGGAAGCGAACCGGCTGGAGGCGGGAATTGCCCGCGGAGCCTGAGGGCTGGGGTGGCTGCTGCAGTCCTGTGTGGGCGGCAAGAGTTAGGGGAGGGGAAGCAGGGTGGCAGCATCTGATAGTTCAGGCTTACATGTATCTCTCAGTAACCACCCGATCGCTGGCTGCTTAATGAATTTCTCCCAGGTCAGGCCTTGCCCTAGAGGAATGCTCCCGTCAGCAGGAAGGAGCTCCGTCTTCAGCCCTGAGCTCAAAGTTGGCACAATCCAGTGGGAATCGCGATACTTATTCGCCGACAATGGAATGAATCTGAATAATTTTAACTTCATTTTTCTGTCCTGTTGTGTAACTTCCTTGAACCAAGATCTGATCCCCTCCCCATCTTCCAAGCGTTTGACCCACAGTTCACGGTGTTCTTCCACAGATATGAGCTTCAGTCCCGATCTGTTCCAGCCTTGTACCCAGGCAAAGGTATTTAACCTCACTTCCTCTAGCTATATAAATGAGAACTGTGGAGAGGAAGTCAGTGCATGCCCGCTGGGTGCTTCGCTAAGGCAGCCTTCCTTCCTCTTTCCTGAACAGTCTGACTGGCTTCCTTCTCATGGGGAAGACAAAACAAAGACAAAACAAAGCGAATACCCTACAGCACTTCTTCTCTCTTTAAAATAAAATTCTTCAGTCCTACTGGTAGGCAAAAATATTTTGTTGAATACTCCAAAGTGACAAGTACATTCTCAGGAGCTCTGCAAACTTTTTGTTGTGTTGTTTCTATTTAGAAAACTACACTCAGGATTTCCACAAGCTTAGAGCTTATATATAACGTCATATCATCTGAGTAAGTCATTGCCAAAAACAGAGAAGTAGTGGGGATTTCCTTTTGGTAATGACAATGACAATCCCAGTCTCTTCAGTGTCTTACAACTCTGATTTGAAATAAGGACAAAGATGCCTCTACCTAACCCCACAACATAGAATAAATGTCTTTTTTCCTTATCTCTCATTGCCTGGGCAGCAACCATTATAAGAGATGTAGCAGAAATGAAACTGTTGATAAGGTCCTGTAATAGAGTTGAAAACTCTCAACTTTAGATGAAGATTAATTTTATAAAACATTTAAATTGGTCCACTACTCACTTAAGGATGGGTGCATAGATGTGAATTTATGGAAGTTTTTTTTGGGGGGGGATTCTTAAATAGGATTTTGTCTAGAGAAATGGGTTTAATTTCATTAGAATACCATTTTTATGTATTAAGACTTTTTTTTTTTTTTTTTAAAGAATAAAAGTAGTCATACATGTCTGGCTGGCAAATGCTAGTAGGCTCTAGGTTTAATCCCTGATACCAAACAAACAAAAAGAATAAAAAGTAGGGAAAAAAGCCATTAGAAACTATACAGAATTTCATTAAGTGAAATGATAGTAATTCAACAATGGTTATTATATTGCATATTATTGTCTTCAAATTAGTTGTTCAGATTACCAGATATAAGCATGCAAAATTGGTTTAAAAAAGGTCAAAAAAGTTTAAGCCTTAAGTGTTCCTTTCAATAGACCAGTAGAAATCAGCAATGCAGTTATCCAAACTATATTGTGTATACACATAATTTTCCCTTCCTTCTTTCTTTTCTTCTTTCCTTCATCCCATTTGTTTCTTCCCTTTGAACAGATTCTTTCCCTCACAATATCTATGTATCTACTGTAGTGTTCAGGTTTTATTTATTCTTTCAGGTTCTTATACTAGGGAAACACTACGATGTTTACACACCCAGGCCTGATTTATTTCACTTGTGAATATGGTCTCTAATTGCATCCATTTACCTATACAAACCTCAACTTTATCTTTTTTATATTTAATTATATTTCTATTGTTTATATCACCTTATTTATACTTAATACAATATTCCATTGTATAACCCTGACTATATATGCTGATACCTGTGAACTAAGCAACTACACTGAGGATAGAAATCTGTAATACTAAAGCCATGCTTGGAATACCTATCATTTTGGTCATCTGAATAAATAGTGCTTCCAATGTCTTATCAATTATTGCTATACTCTCTCTTGAGTAAATGTATGTTTAAAAAAAGGTAATAAAAGAAAACAAGAGACAGGAAGAAAAAAAGAAGTCATTAGATTGTCCTGCTATTTCTGTGTAAAAATATGTAATTGTTTTTTTCACATTCTGTAGAGATTTAAAGTTTAGAGTATCAATGATTGTTGGAAAATACCTCTTCCATGTTATGTTTAAAGCACTTGATATTCAGACAGTGATGAAGTTTACAGACCAAAAATTAAGAGAACAAGAAGGGCTATAAGGATGGCCAACATTTTGGCCCTAGCCCTTCAAGGTCAGTGAGGACTCAGGCTGTAAAAGAACCTGTACTGTAACATCCTGTATCTCAGTGGCATCCCAAATTTTCGGTTGATTATGGAGCCACAGAGCAAAGTGATCAATGATGCATAGTGTGCCTAGGGAATGTCATCTAGAGAGAAAACATTCTCTCACACTTTCACACAGAGCAAACTGGTCAAGCAATGGTGGTGATTCACCCAGATGTCTGACACTGACAAAGATCTGCAAAATACTGTGCATGGTTTCAGGGTAAATCCCCTCTTTGACTGACCTTGTCAGGTACAAAAGTTACATGTTTTGTTATATAGGACTTGCTTTATCTTGGTCTTAACCATCCAGCAGAAAAGCATATCCATGAGGTATAAAACATAAAACCATGTTGCCAGGCGTGGTAGCACACGCCTGTAATCCTAGCACTCGGGAGGCTGAGGCAGGAGGATCAGTGTGAGTTCGAGACCAGCCTGGGCTATGAAAGTGAGCTCAAGGCCAGCCTGAACTGTATAGTAAGACTCTGCCTCAAAAAGACAAAAAAAAAAAAAAGTAAAGCATGTTAATATGCTGAGCTGTAAAAAGGCTCAAGTCAACAACTTCTGACATTGCTAGTTCTGCTGATGACCCACTACTATTGCTGACTATTGGACTATATTGGGTTATTTTGCTGAATTCATGCGCCTACAATATTTGAATGGCAATGGAACACACATCGTTGACAAGATGAAATAAAAAAGGGGGACATAAATGAAATTTTATAGTGGAAAAATATATATAAAATAGTTAGGATAGGTATACAATTACTTTCTCTTAGTTCAATGAGAAAAAAAGATTTGTACTAATAGTGTTTAGACAAGATATCATGCCTGCATCTTGTACTCAATTACTACTATGAAGACAATACACAATGTATTAATGATTGTAACTGTCCTACTAACCTGTTTTGAAACTGTCTCATCGCTATTTCTTTCTCACTAAAACTAATTAAAAATATTCCCTTGTATAATAATACCATATTTTAAAAATCTGCTCGTCAGCTGCTAGGTATTTGGGTTATTTCCAAGATTTAGCCCTGAAAAACTGTGCTGTTATAAACATGGGTGCATATATCACTGTGGTACAGTGTTCTTAGTTCTTCTGGAAAAATACCCAGGAAGGGAATGTCTGGGTTGGAGGGTTGAATGTGACTTGTAATCCTAGGGTTTTTAGGAATCTCCACATTTCTCTTTCTGTCTCTTCTCTCTCTCTCTCTCTCTCTCTCTCTCTCTCTCTCTCTCTCTCTCTCTCTCTCTCT
>PVJA010043870.1:0-16473 GCA_004027025.1 Myocastor coypus | reverse complement strand
AGTCAAATGTTCTGCAATTGCAGTGGGCCACCAGTGAAGCTTGTGATGTTGGAGGCTATTGAATCTAAGCCTCCCCTAGCCCTTCAAGGTCAATAAAGACCCAGGATATAAGAGAACCTGTGCTGTAATATCCTATAACTCAGAGGTGTACCAAATTTCCTGGTCAAGGAGATTAGGGGACCTCAGAGGAAAGGGATGAATGAACTGTAGTGCATCTAAGGAGAGTCACCCAGAGAAAAACGTTCTCTCAGGCTTTCACAGAAAGCAAAATGGCCAAGCAATGGCCGTGACTCGTCCCGAAAGCTGAGGAAGTTGTCTTTGTATTTGGAAAATCTGAGTGAAGGCTGAGAGAATGGCAAGCAGTGGAGAGACGCCCAGCAAAATCCCGCAGAACTTCGTGAAGAGATGAAGCAATACACTGTAGAAGGGATTCCCATTCACAGAACACCTCTGTGGGCCGAGCACCGAGACAGTGACGTCACTACAGTCCCAGCTGTAGTGGACAGTCACATCTCATTTTCCTCTTTTATTAAACACTCACACACTGCATGACAACACTTCTGTCAGTGACCAGAGTTACTACGCAACTCAGGTCCCTAGGAACAGCTTAGCCATCTTTGTGTAAGACTTGCATTCTATTTTTTCAGAATTGGGGATTTGAACTCAGGCCCTTGCACTTGCCAGGCAAGCGCTTATTCTACTGAGCTATCTCCCTGGCCCCCTACATAAGAGCATTCTATGATGTTTGCACAGTGACAAACTCAGATAGTGACAAATTCCTCAAAATATGGCCCCATCATTAAGCTACCCATACTGTATAATAAACTATTACACATGCAGTAAGAAAATCCGTTGAAAATTTTTGATGATATATTTGGAAAAGCTATTTTTCAGCATATCGTTTTCAGAACATTACTTCCCATGTAAGAATTACTTACTGTCTATTTTTCTGTCTTCCATCTATCTCTGAAGATTTATGTTTTCATTTTAATTTATACTAGGATAAGTATCCATTTATTATATCAAATATATTCCTCAGTGATCACTTGCATATTATTCAATATTTTATTTAAGAGAACTTACATTTCTATAACTTCCAGAATATCCTTGTTGCTTAGTTTGAGAAATTATCCTTATCTACTGGCTTTTTGATATATACTAAAAAGAGATGTTAAAATCTCATTGCATTTTAAATAGAAATTGTTAAAATCAAATCTTTGCTGACTACAAAATATATTTGATTAAAAATATCTTGAATATGCCCCTTACTGCAATACTTCTATTAAGTCCTATTAGGTTGTTCCTTAAATATCATAGATTTGGGGTTGGCCAGATAGCTGAGCAGACTAAAACACCTGCTTAGGCAGAGGGCAGAAGGCAGAGTTTTATCTCAGGAGTGCTGAGCTGGCCCCGCCGTGGGGATCACCCTGAGACAGAGATTGACACTGGGTGTGGTGACCGCATTCCTGTAATCCCATCACTTGGGAGGCTGAAAACAGGAGAATCATTATGAGTCCTATCTACACAGTGAGGCCCCGTAGAGTTTAGACCCTCTACCGAATACCTAGTAAATAAATATCATAGACTTATAGGAGTGTAAAATAACTTTAAATCCATCTTGATTCAACTGGGTATGTTTCCTAATGACTTTGAAAATATAGTTAAATTGGGTTAACCATTTTCGTGTTCATTTCAGCAAGCGAAAAAGTACTATGTCTGCTCCTCCGTGCGCAGTGGGCAGAGGCCCTGGGATGTCACCTGGGTTATGTGGACATCAGGGGAGCACGCTGCCTCGGGATCCTGCCAACACGCGGAGCTGTAGGTGCCAGGCCTGGCCCTGGCGGAGCTCCTGTGCTCCGCCTCGCCCTCCGCTTGCTGAACTGATGACTAAGGCGCTATTAGTAACGCCAAGTCTTACCTTTGATGCCAGAGGTGATCAATTAAGGGCCTGTGCTTGTTTTTGTAATTTCTTCGTAATGTATTTTCAAGATACCAAGCAGTCCTAATGAAACCCTAAACAGACAAAAGATGCAGTTTCTACTCTGAAAAAGTTGTCCCACAGGTGTTCACCGGAGAGGGGACTCCAGCATGGGCACACTGTGTGTGGGGGGACGCGGTGGGGTAGGGCTAAAGGGGGGCATATGAGCCCCAGGTTTTACCCCTTTTTTTGGCAGTCAGAGATGGAGATGGCTAAAATTCCAGGTTACTCATTTTACCTCTTTTAAGCCCATGCTTAGCTGAAATAACAAAGACTGTTCCTAGTTTAGAGGGGTTCTGTTTCCTTATTGGATTTCTTACAGTATTAGCTAAAATGCTGTATTTTGTATTTAATTATATCGATGGAAAGAAGCAATGCTTCATTGAAATTTAGCAGATTGGGCCAGCGAGATGGCTCAGCAGTCTGAAGCGCCTGCTTAGGCAAGCTTAGGCAACTGCAGGAAATGCAGTTCGATCCCTGGCATCATACGCTGCGCCAGCCCCACCCCGAGGGTAGGGTGAGCCCGCCATAATATATAAAAAAAGAAAGAAATTTAGCAGATTAATAAAAATATTAAAAATTTATTCATTAAATAACAAGTTGATGGGAGGTTATTGCTTCTGCCTTGGATAATTTATATATATTTAATATATATATTTATAATTTTAAAACACATGTACATATGTATTTGACAGAGGTACTCTTGGGGGCTTCCACAATATTAAAGTTGCTTATCATAGGTAAATTCCATATCCCATTAGACCAAATGAGTAAGTATCTCAACTATGCAACTGTTCTTCTTAGAGACTGTAATGTGTGCCTTGCAGTTAGGTTTCAGAGTCTCTCTCCACTCTGTAGGTATAATGTAGTTGTGGGTAACAACACGGGGGTCCAAGGCCACCCTCAGTTTCCTGCAGTGAAAATCTCCGGAAATCAGCCTTGAGCCTGCATTCACCTGTGGGATGACTTTTTGCATGAGGCAGTGTTTGTGGTTCTGATCCTTTGTTACCGACTTCAAAATCCTTGTACTCATTTAAAGCCAGAAACAGAGTCACAAGTAAGATCGGCTCTTCACTGTGCAACGGTAGTTCACTCACCACCTCGGGATATGTGTTTCATTCTAAAATTGCTAAAGAATTATCAATTACCTTTACACTTTGCATCTCCTCCAAAAATCTGGAACTTCTAGATCAATAGGAAATGAACAACCTCAAGATGGAATGGAGATTCTACAGTGGTTCTCAACCTTTCTAATGCCGTGACCCTGCAATACAGTTCCACGTGTTGCAGTGACCCCAGACCAAAAAATAATTTTAGTGGCTACTTCAAAACTGTAATTCCAAATAAATAACATTTTCCGATGGCGTTAGGCCACCCCTGTGCTTTGGTCATTCGACCCCCACCGGGGTCACGACCCACAGGTTGAGAACAGCTGTTTGATTCTGAGGTGGCAATGGAATGGTCACCTCTGTACACAAAGAGCATATCCCAGGAATTGTGGGTAGGGAGAAGTTGAGTAACTTCAGGAGACTTCTGGTTGAAGAATTTAGTTTTTAAATCTAATGAAGGTAAGAAAAACATAATTCTATCTTTGTTCATATTTATAATCTAAATGTAACTTCCCCATATCTAGAAGTTCTCTGTCTTTCTATGAAGGGGAAACACGTTCTTTACAGAGAGTTTCTTTCCATTGTTGTTACATGTAGCCTTTATGGACCTCTTTCTTCCTGCCAACCCCTTCTTACTGGCCACAGTGCATCCACATGGCGTGGGGTTGGAACACCTGGGTGCCATGTGAATCTTACTGTCTATGTGACCACGTATTGGACTGGCATCTGACCTGCGTTGGGCTGATCCACTTTCTCATTTGGGGGAATTTAATATTGGGTCACACATTTGGGTGACACCAGGAATCAATCTCAGGACCTTGCGTTTTCTGCAGTCTCAGCCTCTATAATTTTTCTTTTCTTTTTTTTTTTTTTTTTAGAAGAGTGACTTAAATTCAAAATGCAATTGGAAGAGTTAAAAAAAATAGTGTTTATTGAAAGTGTTAGTGTTTAGTTGTTTGATCAGTCTTACATATCTATGTCTGTTGATCTATACTGATTTGATGATGAAAATATGTAATGTAACCATTGTTAAATTTTCCTTGTCTTGAAATTCTGTACTGTATGCACCCTTGCCATTGTTTTTTTCTGCTAATTTTACTCTTAAAAATAATAAACAAATTTAAAAAATATTGAGGCACACAGTAAATTTATTGAAAGAAATTGTCCTGGAGAGACATACACACACAGAGAGACTGCCACAATGACTCAAGTTCACATAAAAGAGAAGATGAGAGATAGAGGGAGAGGGAAAGGAAGAAAGAGGGGGACGGGAAGAGAGAGGGAGAGAATGAGGGAGGGGACAGGGAGGGAGATGGGTGGGGGGAGAAAGAGGGAGTTAGAGAGGGAATGGGAGGGTGGTAGGGAGGGAGATAGATAGAGGTTTTATTTATTATTATTATTTTTAAATAATTTTTTAAAAAGAATTTTATTTTATTTTTTTCTTGTTTCAGAACTTTTGTTTGTTTGTTTATTTATTTTTATGGCCGGCCCAGCCTGCCCTGAGGGCAGGGCTGGCGCAGCATGTGGTGCCATGCTGCTGGGGATTGAACTGCGGTCCCTGCAGCTGCCCAAGCTTTCTTAAGCAGGTGCTTTAGAGCACTGAGCCATCCTGCCGGGCCCCAGACAGAGGTTTTAGAATAGGCTAGAGGCAATCTTCTTGGGGAGAGAAATGGAGAATGAGAGAGCAGGGAGAGTCCAGGACTGTCTCGATCCCTTATAATAGTTGGACATTTCACTCTGGATTCCTCTAAATCATTAGAATAGATTACATGTTGTTTAAGCTGGTTTTGAAAGGGTTCTTTTTCTTCCCTAACTTTTTCTAGTGGTAATACCCAGGTAACATTGCCTTTATTGTGTGCACCTATCATTTCAGAGGTCCCACATGCTTTATGTGAATATTTTTGCATTGATTAAAACCATTTTATTTTGGCCTAAGACACTATACATTGTTTAGCAAATCGGAGCACCAGCTGCATGAGTAAATGATTTTAAAATGTGAAGATTTAAAATAAACAGTATCCAAATACTCATGACACAAAAGGAAATAAGTTGACAGACTGGTTAAACAACCTTCACACTCCTGGGTGTCTATGATAAAAAGAAATGACTCTATTTCCATGCTTATGTCCAGGGAGTCCTGGCTGAGTGTATATTGCCAGCAACTTTACAAGTCTTATAAGGTCCACTCAAAGAATGCATTACCTCCTGGGCATTTTTCCAGAAGAGCTGAAAATATCATACCAGAGAGATATGTGCACCCATGTTTATAGCAACATAATTTGTCACAGCTAAATTTTGGAAACAATCTAAATGTCTGTCAATTGAGGAATGGATAAAAAAGATGTGGTATTTTTATACAGTAGAGTATTACTCAGCTATAGAAAATGATAAACTTTTATAGGTAGGTGGGTGCAGCTAGAGACCATACTCATCAATGAAATAAATCAGACCTGCCTGAGTAAATACAGCATTGTCTCCCCAGTGTAAGAACCTGAAAGAGTAAATAAAGTCTGAAAGGCACGATAAATACTGTCAAAGGCCAGGAATCTGTTCAAAGGGGAGGAACGACTGGGATGAAGAAAAGGACAAAAGAAAGAAGGAAGGAAGGAAGGGGGAAAAGATGTGTTTATGTCTGTACAGCGTAGCTTAGATGATCGTACTGCTGATTTCTACTGGGCTACTGAAAGAAGCAGTTAATACTGAAATTCTTTCTCTCTCCCTTTAAATTTTTTATAACTTTTGACCTGTTTGGCATGCTTATATCTGGTAACCTAAACAACTAATTTGGAGACACCAATATGCAGTACAACAACCATCGTGGAATTCCTATCATTTTTGTTTAGTCAAATTCTGTATCCTTCCTTCCTTCCTTCCTTTCCTTCTACTAATTTTTATATTCTCTTTTATTTTATCTTTTTGTATTTAGCACAGGGTCTACAGGGTCTCACTACATAGATCGGACTTGTAGTAATTTTCCTGTTTTCAGCCTCTCAAGCGCTGGGATTACAGG
Source organism: Myocastor coypus (assembly GCA_004027025.1). Lineage (NCBI taxonomy): Eukaryota > Metazoa > Chordata > Mammalia > Rodentia > Myocastoridae > Myocastor > Myocastor coypus. The sequence continues at coordinate 10,376 of PVJA010043870.1, read as the reverse complement.
TGTGCACCACCATGCCCAGTCTCAATCCCCGTCTCAGTGTACCCCAGGGGTGGGGCTGGTATGGCAGGCTGGGGATCGAACCCCAGCCCCTGCATCTGCCTAAGGAGGCACTCTAATCTGCTGAGCTATCTGGCCAGCCCTTGTATTCTCTTTTAAAAAATGATAAAGCACAATAATTCAGCGGGCACTTGTGAGCGCTCTAGTTTACTGAGTACTACGATTACTTTATCAACAGAATAGAAGCAGCGATTCTGCCCTGTGTTTACAGTACAGTGGTTACCTTGGTTGGGGAGATAGCTGCCATCCCCCCCCCCCCCCCCGGGATGAGTGGAGCACATCTATGGGCGGATGGAGGTGTGCCATCCATTGGGGTCTATGTCTGGTTCCCATCCTTGCCTCTCCCATGCGGTTCCCCCTTTGCTTCTTGGCACTGTGCATTAAGCAGCTTCGCTGGGCCATACTCTTCCACCATGCAGTTTTTGCCTTGGGTCCAGCCAAGCACGGGATGCATCTTTTGAACCCATGGGCCAAGTCAAACCTCCCCTCCTCTAAGCTATAGGCGTCAGCTATTTCTGTCGGGAAACAGGAATGCTGACCAGTATAGGGCTGATTCAGCTCTCTAGCACTCCCTCCCCTCAGGGGACACGAGCAATGTCTGGAGTTATTGCTTGTTGGTGACCACTGTCCGGGGGTTGCTATTACTATCCAGTGGGTTGAGGCAGGGGTGCTGCTCAGTGTCCCACAGTGCACAGAACAGTCGCTCATGAAGCTACCCAGGCCAGAGCAATGACAGACACACGGATGAGCAATCTTCACTGAACTGGTCTGAGTGTTTGGGCCTCGTCCCATGGCCCTATCCCTTTCCAAGGTGGCGGACACAACTAGCATCCCAAATCCGGTGCTCATCACCTTGTTTCTGAAATGTATTTCATCACACATGTATGGACCTAAAAACAGAAAAAAGTGTGTCTGCAGCCTTTGAACAGATTACTGAGTCTCCAGTGCATATTAAAAGGAAATGCCTCAGTTCTTAATAACTCTAGGTTTATAGAAAGGCTTTGGGAAGTTTCCTGAGAGCAGGGTTTGTGACAAAGATCTATCTTATTAATCACTCTCGTCCACTCAGTGTATTAACGTGCATAAACAGTAGAAAAGGTCAGGGATTGAAAGTTCTTGGGAGCTTTAAGCTTTATTAGCCAGTGCAGTTTAATCAATTCATTTAGCCACATTTTATAAGTCACTGGCTTGAAGGCTGAAAGGGGAGGGGTAAAGGTGAAGATGTGCCCTCCTGACAGATCTCTGTCTTGAAATCATTCCGTGAGAGAGGAAACCCTTAACCTAATTAAGTACATGTCCCAGTGGTGGAAAAAGCAAGCTTCGACAGCATGGTGCACCTTTAACTTTTGCATATTTATTCAGGTGTAAAAACTGCAATGGAATTGTTCATAGGTTATTTTGTTACTTTGTCTTTAACTTGTGGGCCTGGCCTCACAAGGGCAGCCTTTTGGAATTGTCTCCTTCACACGTATTTTTCTTACAATTAGAATATTCCGTTTGTAAGGAAATAACTGTATTTGATTATTATACTCTAAACAAACTGTTAAACCACTACAGGGAATGGTTGCTTTCAGGAATCATTCGACTGAAAAATAAAAATTTTGATTGAAAAGGATAATGAACAGAACTCTAAAAGAGAAATTTACTTAAATAAGAGTTCCCCAATTGTGCCTAAAAATAAGCTAATGAGGTGGGAAGGGAGGCTCAGTGGTAGAGGGCAAGGCTGGCTCCCATGAGTAAGGCCACGCGTATGTGGCCCTGGGCCACAAAACAAGGAGACTGCGTGCAAAATCGCTCAGGAAGGGCACTCCACAGTGCTTCAGTGGTTATATTAGAAAATGCAGGCCTGCCACCAGAACTCTGCCCCTGCCCACCCACACTATATTGTTTGGAAATATTAAATTTAATTTTAATTAATTAATATTTAATTAATTTCCTGAAAACTGTTTAATTATACTTTTTGTTTTATGATTCATACTGTATCTCTGACTTATAATCTACTTATAAGGCATGGTGTGATATTTTCTTCTAGCATTAGAAACTTTAAAAAGAAAAAAATATATGTATACACAAGGATACATACATATAGGATAGATATATAGCTACTTTGTCTTAGTTCATTGAGAATAAAAGTTTGTAGTACTATTGTTTAGACAAGATACCAGGTCTGCACCTTTTCCTCTGAATAACTACTATAAAGACAGCAATATGCGTGGTATTGATTGTAACCATCCTACTAACTTGTTTTGAAACTGTTTCATTGTTATTTTATCTGTTTTTTTCTCATGAAAATGAATTAAAAAAAGAAAAAAGACCAACAGCACAAATAAAAATGAGCAAACAATGAAAAGACATTTTGGACAAAATTCAAATAATGCAAATATACGACAATATTCATTCCTAATAACAAAATACCTACAATGAAACCTTATTTTTTCATCTTTTGAATAAAAAAAAGAAAAAAGAAAAAAAATGTAGGTCTAGGCGGCAGGGAGACAGAGCGCATGCTCATGACCTTTGCCCTCTTTTCCCTTCCCCTTGAGGTAACCAGGCTACTGACGTAGCCATTGAGATGGGGAGTAGGGGATGAGGGCATCCTTAGGCTTTTGCTGTCCACAAGAGGGCAGTGTCTCAGAGCTACCTCTGTGGTAGTGTTAAGGAGGGAGGCTGCCCAGGAGACCCAGTGGAGGCCTATAGGTTTGAACTCACACTGTTTATCTCCCTTCCCATTTGCTGTCAATAAAGCTAGCAGGCTCCACAGCCCAGCCTGCCAGGACTCTGAGGCTGAACGCCTGATGACATTGTGCGAGATGACTTTTTATTGCGTCCACAGTCTGGAGGAAGCTCACCAAGGGGAAAAGCATGTGGCTACCACTGATCGAATTACACAGACATAGAGATTTTTTTTTTGTTTTTGGTTTTCGGACATTCATAAAGGTAATTCAAATGATCTAAGGCAAGTGCAACAGTTTGGAACTTTAAAAAAAAATCTATTTGTTATTTGTTTATTTGGTACAGGATCTCACTACACAGCTTGGACTTATAGTGATCGTCCTGCCTCAGCCTCCCCAGAACAGGGAAGACAGGCATGTGCTACCTCGCCCAGTTTTGGTAGCTGGCACAGCATGCCCAGGATGCCAGGGCCAGCATAGCATGCAGTACCCGGATTGAACCCGGATTTTTGCACTAGCGAAGCAGGTGCTTAGACTGCTGAGGTATTTCCCAGCCCCTATAGTTCGGATCTTGAATGTTGCTGGAAGGTGCATGTGTTATGGGCTTGGTCGCTACTTGTGGCTTACTCGTGGTGGATCCTAGCGGGAGAAAGTTAGACCTCCCTTGCCCCTCACTAACCAGGGGCATTCTGGAAGGGGATACTGGGACCTTGGGCCACTCCTCTCTTTGCTTCCTGGCAACCATGAGGTGAGCAGCTGTGCTCTTTCCCACATGCTTCCACCATGACATGCTGCTTACTCACAGGCCCAAAAGAAATGGGGCCAAGAGACCATGGACCAAAGCCTCTGAAACCGTGAGCCAAAGTTAACGCCCATTCTTCCTCATAAGTGGTTCCTATCAAGTGCTTCATCACAATGGTGGGAAAGTGACTAATAGAGCCATGTCCTTACTAATTTAAAAATCCCCCCCAAAACTTCAATCAAAGCTATCTGCTATAGGATTGGTAGTACCGATACCTGAAAGGATGATCCTGAAGTTCAAATGCAGTAATATACTTGCAACCCAGAAAAAACACAAAGAAGCTGACACAGTGACTGAAAAGTTGACACATGGAGAAATTCGGAGGAGCTAATGTCTCCATCAAAGGAAGAAGTAGAAAAGAAGAAAGGAAAGGAAAACACGATTAATGTACACAGAAAAAGAAGTTCCAGGGTTTGACTAAGATATTCAAAGTCTACTATAGTAGCTCTAGAGAGAAGTAAAATCAAAGAAGAAATCATAATGTAAATTCCAGAAATGTTTTAAGAGCTGAAGACCATATGTTTCAAAAGTTAAAAAACCTATCAGTTCCTGGAAAGAAGTAAAAAAAAGACTCACACATGTATCACAGTGAGTTTTGAGAATAGTAGAAATAGATAGCAATTCCAAAATCTGTAAGAGTGAAATGATCAAATAAAAATGGCAACATACAACGATAAATTGATCTGAGTCATACCAGACATTTTAACAGTAATAATAAAAACTGGAAAATAGTTGGAAGGGGCAGAAACTTGTACATCTAGAAAACATGGAGTTAAAAATAAAAATATATTTAGATAGATCTTCTATCTAAGCACAAGTGCCTTCAAGAGATGATCAATTCGTATCAGATTTATTGCTATACTCTCTTTCAAGTAAGTGTTTATTTAAAAAATATAAATAAACAAAGAACCAAAGGTAACAATAGAGAATATGAGACAAGAAAAAAATGCCATAGAGGGTGTACTGCTACAATTTTGTAAATGGTTAAGTTCCTAAACTTTTGGGTAACAATGTAATTTTTTTCACATTCTATAGGGGTTAAAGTTTAGACTAACAATTGATGGAAAACACCTGTTTCGTGTTGTGTCTAAGGCGTTTGATATTCAGAAAGATAGTGATGTTAAGCTCAAGTGCCTACCTTATAGGAATAACATCATGAAGCTTCTCTTGTAGATGGTTAACAACTTAAGTTGGCAGGCCAAATAATTAGAAAAAAAGGAGGAATACAAGAATAATCAATATTTTGGCTCTAGCCCTTCAAGGTCAGTGAGCACATAGGACATAAAAAAAAACCTGTTCTGTAACAGCATATAACTCAGTGGAGTCCCAAATTTCCTGTTCAAGGAGATTATGGGGCTGTGGAGGAAAGTGATCAATGATGTACAGTATGCCTAAGGAGAGGCACCTAGAGAGAAAACATTCTCTCAGGCTTTCACAGAGAGAAAATTGGTCAAGCAATGGCTGTGATTCATCCAGATGGCTGACACTGACAAAAGATCTGCAAACTGCTGTACATGGCTTCAGGGTAAATCCTGAGGGGGCCTGACTGACCTTATAAGATATAAAAGTTACAAGTTTTTGTAATATGGGTCTTGCTTTATCTTAGTCTTAACCATCCAGCAGAAGAGCCTAATTACACAGTATAAAAAGGAAAGCCATATTAATATGCTGAGTTATAAAAGGATTAAGTCAACAGCCTCCAATAATGCCAGATGAGCTGATAATCCACTACTGTTATGGACTATTGGACTAAATATACAGCTACTTTCTCTTTGTGAAAGGAAAAGAACTGTACTGATGTTTAGACAAGAAATCATGTCTGCATCTTGTACTCTGAACAACTATGATGGAGACAATAATATGCAATGTATCAGTTATTGTATCTGGCCTTCTAACCTGTAGTGAAACTGTCTCATTGTTATTTTTTCACATTATTATTAATAAAAATAAATTTAAAAAGAAATTATCAATTTTTGAAAGTCCCCTTAGAAATGGGGTGGTGCTACCTAAATGCCTAGGTAACTTTGATGGGCGGATATTTTACTGAAGAAAACATTACTCAAGAACATAAAGTATGTGTAGCTATTATGTTTTATTTTCTTTTGGAATATGTATATATGAAGATAGAAAAAGATCTTAAATGTTTTGAAGGTTTGTTCAATCTCATTCATTAGAAGAAAAAGAAGATTAAAAAGAATCCAATGATTAAAAAGAATCGAATGATTAAAGACGTCTTTATATTCGTGCAGACTTTGACCATAACAATAATGTTAAATATAGAAAATCTGTTTACTCTTTGTTCTCACACCCAGGACAGGAACAAGGGCCTGAGTCTCAGGGTAAAGAGTGACTTGCCTGATGCCCACAGCAAGGAAATGAGCTGAGACCCAAGGATTTCTCCTGTGAGTTCAGGGCTCCTCGGCTCCCGCTCAGAGCTGCAGAGCTATCTGTATCATTCTGACATCTGTCGGGGTGCTGCTGACAGATGGTGAGTCTCAAATTTCTAGGAGAGCTTGATTTCTTTTTTTTCTTTTTACATTTTTTATTATTACTTTTAATAAGAAATTACAATGTGACAGTTTGAAAACATGTTAGTAGAACATTCACAATAATTGATACAATGCATATTGTTGTCCTTATTATAGTTATACAGGGCACAGGGTGTAGATGTGATAAATTTTCTAATGGTTATTAGTACAATAGATTTTTTTTCTCTTTGATATAAGAGAATGTAGTTGTATACATAGTCAAATGTTCCATAATTGCAGTGTGCTACTGGTGAAACTGACAATGTTGGAAGCTGTTGATTTGAGCCTTTTACAGCTCAGCATACTAAACTACCCTTAAGTTTTATGCATCATGCTTAAGCTTTTCTGCTGGGTGGTCAAGGGCAAGTTAAAGCAAGAACTGTATAACAAAACACGTATTTTTTGTACCTCTCAAGGTCAGTCAGATCCCCTCAGGATATACTCTGAAACCATGTACAGTGCTTTGTAGAACTGTTGTCAGTGTCAGCTGTCTGGATGAGTCATGGCCGTTGCTTGACCAGTTTGCTCTCTATGAAAGCCCGAGAGAATGCTTTCTCTCCAGGGTACTCTAGGAGAGCCTGATTTCTATTAAGGCTCATGTTTAATATTCTTCCTTAACCCAGGATAAAGGAAAAATAAGAAGGAAGAAGCAGGGGCTGGCACAATAGCTCAGCAGGCTAAAGCACGTGCTTAGGCAAGCTTAGGCAACCCGCAGGGACCAAAGTACAATCCTGGGCACCACATGCTGCACCAGCCCCACCCCCCAGGGCAGGCTGAGCCAGCCATAACATAAATAAATGAACAAAGTAAAAAAGAAAAAAAGAAGAAGAAGAAGCAGAGGAGGAAGGGAGAAATAAAGTGGGGAGGGAAAAAGAAAGGCCTGGGTACTCCTGGGGAGACTGGGCTTTGTTCTTTGTGTTTGCCAAGTAGCTTGGAGATGTTCATGCAGTAGGAGCCTAACTAACATGAAAAAAAAAAAAAAAAAAAAAAAAAAGACTGGATGACAAAGGACTGAAGGACATTTGCCTCTGGCACAATCAGGGTAAATTTATTAAAGCAGTATAGGACACAGCATTGTGAAAGAAATAAATGAGAGCAATCTTTTACGTGGGAGGCATGTGAAATTAAACTTTAAAGATAGTTCCACTCTAAGCTCAGTTTCACAACAGAAGGAAAAATTAGGCACTTGGACAGATCCTAACTAACGTGACTTAAGCACAACTCCCAAATGTTGATTCATCAGTTGCTCCTTTCTTTGAGAATAGCTTCAACATGTATTCTCCCAGAAAAAAACCCACAATGTTGTTTTCCATTGCAAATGAGATGATATTCACTTCTTTATCAGTTTATCACAGAACTCAGAGGGGGGAAGGAGGGAGAGTTTCTCCCCAGATGCCATGGAGCCAACCGTGGGTTCAATGTTGGGAGATTTCACAGCTTAACAAACCAAAGTTCATGTGAGCATTTATTAAGACCTAAGGGGCCCAACATTTACCAGCTCAGTCAAAGGCTGTCATATCACTGTTTTGTCAACTTTGATGCACTGCAGCATTGAACTTCTTTCTCAGGAATCAATGGATAAAAGTTATCCCCCACACGAGACAAGGCCAGGCGAGGTGATGTGTGCTATCAGCAAGCACCATGTACAGAGTAACCACGCCCATTCATGGGGGAGGGGAGAGAGATGACAGAGCAAACAGTGGGGACACAAGGTTTGGTTGCTCCCCACCTAACACCTGGAAAAGCACCCGCTGGGAACTTCCGGGCCCTCTGAGGTCTTCCTGATTCTCAGTGTCACAAAGTGGCAGGAGCTCCAATTCCTCCTCTGCTTTGTTCACTTTTCAGCTTCCAATTCTACCAATGGAGACAGCAGAAGAAGCAGGGCGTGAGAAGTCTCTAGAAGAATAATTCTATGAAGTATCTCTTAAGTCAGTTTCCGGTGTAGACTTGAGGGCTCTGAAGTCAAACTCCCTAGTTTGGTACGAGGGATCAAACTCAGGACCTTGCCTTGCCAAACAGGTGCTTGTGCCACTGAGCTATCTCCCCAGCCCTTCCCTGGTTCAAACTGTTCCTACCACTCAGCAGCTGAGAGCTCCCGAGTAGGCCATTTAGCTTCCCGTGCTTTAGTTGCTCTTCTGACAAAAAGCGATGAAGTATGAAGCGAGGTAGCTGCTTGAGGCAGGCTCTGCACACCTGCCTGCCTGGGGGCCCTTGGGGAGCCGCGCCTCAGAACTGGGAGCCCACGCAGTCACGCTCCGTAAGCGTCTTCTCAGGTCTTTTGTTCAGCACTGTCTTTCCCGCTGGATCACAAACCCCGGGAAGGCAGCAGCAGGGTTCTGAGTCAGCCCAACCACAGGAGTTCAGCAGGTATCTGCTGCATGCCTGAGTGGCCCATCTTTAGACAAGATCTTCCTTCAAGAGCTACCAAGAAATCAAACAATTCCCTTCTTAATCCTCTGGAAAATCAATCATGTTATATAACCAGGAGGAAATGTTCATGCTTTAAATTCTTTGTGATTAATGTCGGCGCATAATTTCCGGCAGAAAGCCCAGTGTGTAGGCCTGTGAAGGCCCTCGGGCCTTCATTCATGAGGAGAACGCAAGAGATTTATGATGGGATGTGTTCTCCCATGGTGGGAAGGGAGAGTGAGCCAGCCTTAGGACTCCGGAGAGCAGGAGGCACTGTGAGTCTGTGTCGTGAAGGAAATAGAGACGTGAGGGAAACAGGTTCAGGCCCTGCCCCCAGCTGGCGCTGGGGTGGGAGCCCGGGCGCTCCTTGAAGTTTGTTTATTTATTTCGTAAGTGCAGGGTCTATGAGGTCTCACTATAAGATTGGACTCATAGCGATTTCCCCGTCTTCAGCCTCCCGAGAGCTGGGATTCCACATGTGTGCCACCATGCCCAGTCTTCAGTGAACCCCGGCTGCTGCATGTGCCTAAGCAGGAGCTTTAATCCTCTGAGCTATCTGATTGGTCCTTCCTTGGTGTTTTTGAAGTCGTTAGTGTCCAGTGTCCATTCACTAACAGGAATCACTAACAGGCATCCTGTCACACACCATCCAGACAGCACACTGTTAACAACATACTACCTGGAGCAGTATTTTCACCCAGTTCTCTTAGGGCTGCCAGTGAGAATGGGAAAAAGTTTCCAGAAAAGCCTTACTGCATCCTCATTAACTGATATGCGTGGAGCAAAGGACCTACCCAAGCCTCCATTTATGGCTGAATAGTGCTCCGCTGTATAAACACACCACGTGTTTTGTTGCCCATTTTTGCTTGATGGGCATTTGGGTTGTTTCCAAGATCTAGCTATTACAAATTGTGCTGCTATAAACATGGGTGCACATATATTTCTTGGTATGATGTTTTTAATTTTTTCTGGGAAGATACCCAGAAGGGGAATAGTTGGGTGGAATGGGACCTCTAATTCTCATTTTTAAGAGCGGTCGTACCAGGCAGTCTGCTCTCCACCAACAGTGGACAAGGGTACTTTTTTCCCTACGTCCCCTCCAGCATTTGTTATTGATTGATTTCTTTCCTCCATCCCTCTGCTCTATTGGTCAGGGTTTTACTTAGAGGAACATAGTAGATAGAACATAAGGAATGGATATTAACACAAAATATACAATCTGTAAGGAATTATAACATTGGCTTACAGTAGTCAGCCAGAGTGAGATGAGGAAGCATGCAGAGGGCGTCTGCATCCTCTGGACTGAAGAATTCAATCCCAAGGTCTGGACTCCACTGCAGCACTCGTGTAAGTCTCTATCTGTCGGCTGATGGGTCTGCACTGGAAGACTGAAGTGTCTGTAATGGACGCTGAAGAGTCTGCGACGGATGGAGAAAGATCCAAGCTGGAGGCTGAAGAGTCTGCGTTGCAAGCCAGATGATGAAGTCCAGGCTGAATGCAAAGATTGAAGCTTCTCCAACGAAGTGAAGTGTTGACCCCTTCTTCAGCCCTTTAAAAAGTCTCTTTGTGCTCAGGCATTCTGACGTGGGCCCATTGTGCCCTAGGGTGGAACCAATCATACCCCAGGATGGGCCCTTGATCCTGCTCTAGGGAGGAGCCAATCATATCCTAGGCAGGCCCTGGTTGTGCTCCAGGGAGGAACCAACTGTACCCCAGGGCAGGGCTCCCACCAACAGGGAACCAGGCTGCTGGGTCATCCAGCCAAGTTGACACAATGTATCAACCAGTACACCTGCCCTCCCCACCTCTCCTCCTCCCTTTCCCACTCTTCTCTGCCCTGCCCTGCCCTGCCCTCCCTCCTTCCTTCCCTTCCCTTCCCTTTCCTTCCCTTCCCTTCCCTTCCCTTCC